>PVKE010036962.1:0-16133 GCA_004027555.1 Craseonycteris thonglongyai | reverse complement strand
GTGGGACCCTGGTGTTGGGTTTCTGGGACCCTGGGTTTGGTCATGCGGGACCCTGTTGTTGGGTTTGTTGGACCCCGGGATAGGGCTTGCAGGACCCCGGCATTGGGCATGCGGGACCCTGGCGGTGGGTTTGTGGGACCCAGGTGTAGGGCTTGCGGGACTTCGGGGTTGGACATGGAGAACCTTGGGGTTGGGCGTGCGGGACCCCAGGGTTGGACTTGCCCGACCCCAAGTTATACTTGCCGGACCCCAAGTTTGGACTTGCGGGAATTTGGTGTTGGGCGTGTGTGACCCCGGTGTTGGGTTTCCAAAACCCCGGCGTAGGGCGTTCCAACAACGGGGTTGGACTTGCGGGACTCCGGGGTTGGACTTGCAAAATTCCAGGGTTGGACTTGCGGGACCTCGAGGTTGGGAGTGTGAGATTCTGAGGGTGGACTTGCTGGCCCCCAGCATTGTACTTGAGGGACCCCGGGGTTGGGCATGAGTTACCCAGGGGTTGGACTTGCGGGACTCCGGGGTTGGGCATGCGGGACCCCGGATTCAGGCTTCTGGGACCCCGGCGTTGGACTCGCAGGACCCCGGATTCAGGCTTCTGGGACCCCGGTGTTGGACTCACGGGACCCCGGGGTTGGACTCGCAGAACCCAGGTTCATGCATGCATGACCCCGGGGTTGGACTTGCGAGACCCCAAAGTTGGCCGTTCGCAACCCCGGGGTTGAGTTAGCGAAATCTCTGTGTTGAACATGTGGGATCCCGAGTTTGGACTTGCGAAACCCCGGGTTTGGTCATGCAGGACCACGGGGTTAGACTTGCGGGACCCCAGTGTTGGACTTGTGGGATCGTGAGTTTGGACTTGTGAAACCCCAGGATTACTCATGCGGAACCGCAAGGTAAAACTTGCGGGACCCTGGGGTTGTACTTGCGGGACCCTGGGGTAAGGCATCCCAGACCCTCGGGTTGGACATGCGGGACCCCGGAGTTGGACTTGCAGGACCCCGGTGTTGGACTTGCAGGACCCCGGGGATTTGCGTGAGGGACCCCGGGGTTTGGCGTGCGGGTCCCTGTGGTTGTTTGTGTGGTACCCCGTTGTTGGACTTGCGGGATCCCGGTGTTGGACTTGTGGGACCCCTAGTTTGCACTTGCGCAACCCTGGGGTTGGTTGTGCGGGCCCCAGGATTACACTTGCAGGATCCCGGGGTTGGATTTATGCGACACTAAGGTTGGACTTGCGGATCCCTGAGGTTGGACTTGCGGGACATTGGGGTTGGGCTTGCGGTACTCTGGGTTCGAACTTGTGGGACCCAGGGGTTGGACTTGTGGGACCCCAAAGTTGGACTCGCGGGACCCCAGGATTGGGAGTGCAGGACCCCGGTGTTGGACTTGCGGGACCCCGGGGTTGGGTGTTCGGGACATCGGGGTTAGACTTGCGGGATGAAAAAGTTGGACTCGTGGGAACCCGGGGTTTGAAGTGCAAGACCCCGGGGTTGAACTTGCGGGACCCCGGGGTTGGACTTGCAGGATCCAGCGTTGGACGTGTGGGACTCTGAGGTTTGGCGTGAGGGATCCCGGGGTTGGGTGTGCGGGATCCTGGGGTTGGGAATGCAGAACCCTTGGGTTTAGCGTGTTGGACACCATGGTTGGACGTGTGGGACCCCGGTGTTGGACTGGCGGGACCCCGAGGTTTGGCTTGCGGGACCCCGTGGTTGAACTCTTGGGACCGCTAGGTTGAACTGGCGGGACCACGTGTTTGGACGTGCGGAAACCGAGGATTGAACTTTCGGTACCCCGGGGTTGGACTTTCGGGACCCCGCGGTTCGGCGTGCGGGACCTCATGGTTGGACTTGCGGTATCACTGGGGTGGACTTGCGGGTTTCCGGGGTTTGACTTGCGGGACCCCAGAGTTGGGCGTTCGGGACCTCGGGGTTAAACATGCGTGACGACAAATTTGGACTCGCGGTACCCCTGGGTTTAACGTGCAAGACCCCGGAGTTGAACTGGCGGGACCCCGGGGTTAGGCGTGAGGGTCCTCGTGGTTGGGCATGCGGGACACGGGGGTGGACTTGTCGGAAACCGGGGTTTGACTTGCGAGACCCCGGGGTTGGACTCGCAGGAGCCCGGCGTTCGGCATGCGGGACCTTGGGGTTTGGCGTGAGGGACCCCGAGATCGGGCGTGCGTGACCCCAGTGTTACGCTTGCGAGACCCCAAAGTTGGGCTTGTGCGACCCCGGGGTTGGTTTTGCCAAATGCCGGGGTTGAAAGTGCGGGACCCTTAGGTTTGACTTGTGAAACCCCGGGGTTGGGTATGCGTGACCCTGGGATTAGACTTGCGGGACTCAGTGGTTGGACTTGCAAGACCCTGGTGTTGGACTTACAGGACCCCGGGGTTGGGATTGTGGGACCCCGTGGTTGCACGTGTGGGAACCCCGGGTTAGAATTGTGGGGCCCCAGGGTTGGACTTGTGGAATCTTGGGTTTGGGCATGCGGGACCCCGGGGTTGGACTTGTAGGATTTTTGTGGTTGGACTTGCAGGTCCCCAGGGTTTTACTTGCAGGACACAGAGGTTGGACTTGGGGAATTCCGTAGTTAGTCTTGCGGGACTCCGGGGTTGGACATGCAGAAACTTGGGGTTGGGCGAGCGGGACCCCGGGCTTGGACTTGCCACACCCCAAGTTAGACTTGTGGGAACCCAAGTTTGGACTTGTGGGACATTGGTGTTGAACTTGCAGGACCCCAGTGTCGAGCGTGCGGGACCCCGGGGTTGGGTTTGTGGGACTCCGGAGTTGGGTGTGTGGGACCCTGGTGTTGGGTTTGTTCGAATCCGGGATAGGGCTTGTGGGACCTCGGGATTGGGCATGCGGGACCCTGGGGTTGAGCATGCAGGACCCTGGGGTTGAGTGTGTGGGACCCCGGGGTTAGGTGTGTGGGTCCCTGGTGTTGTGGTTGTGGGACCCTGGGTTTGGTCTGCAGGACCCTGGTGTTGGTTATGTTGGACCCCGGGATATGGCTTGTGGGACCCCGGGGTTGGGCATGTGGGACCCTGTCGGTGGGTTTGTGGGACCCAGGTGTAGGGCTTGCGGGACCCCGGGGTTGGACTTGAGGGACCCTGGGGTTGGTCATGCAGGACCCTGGCGGTGGGTTTGCGGGACCCAGGGTTTGGAGTTGAGGGACCCCGGGGTTGGACTTGAGGGACCCCGTGGTTGGGCGTGCGGGACCCAGGTGTTGGACTTGCGAGACCCGGGGGTAGGACGTGCGGGACCCGGAGTCGGGTTTGCGAAACCCCGGTTTTGTACATGTGGGACCCTGAGGTTGGATTTGCGAAACCCCTGGGTTGGTCGTGCGGGACCCTGGGGTTAGAATTTTGGGACCCCAGGGCTGGACTTGCGAGACACTAAGGTTGGGCGTGCGTGACCCGGGGTTGGATTGGCAAAACCCCAAAGTTGGGTGTGCAGGACCCCGGGGTTAGACTTGCAGGACCCCCAGGTTGGACTTGAGGATCCCCGGGGTTGCACTTGCGGTACCCCGGGGCTAGATTTGTGGGACCCCAAGGTTTGACTTAGGGGACCCCGTGGTTAGACTTGCGGGACCCCAAGGGTTGACTCGCAGGACCCCGGGTTTGGGCGTGTGGGACCCCAGTGTTAGACTTGATAGACGCCAAAGTTGGGCTTCCGTGACCCCGGGGTTGGTTTTGCAAAATCCAGGGGTTGAACGTGCTGGACCCTGAGTTTGGACTTGCGATACCCCGGGTTTGGGCGTGCGGGACCCCGGGGTTAGACTTGCGGGACACCGAGGTTGTACTTGCAGGACCCTCTGGTTGGACTTGTGAGACCCCAGTGTTGGACTTGCGAGACCCCGGTGTTGGACTTTCAGGACCCCGGTGTTGGAATTGCAGGACCCCGGTGTTGTGCGTGCGGGACCCCGGGGTTTGGCATGAGGGTCCCCATGGTTGGGCATGCGAGACCCTTGGGTTTGGAATGTGGGACCCTGGGGTTTAGCGTGTGGGACCCCAGGGTTGGGTTTGCGGGATCCCAAGGTCGGACATGCGGGACCCCGGGGTTGGACTTGCGGGACCTCAGGGTTGAACTTGTGGGACCCCGGATTTGGGCATGCGGTACCAAGGGGTTGGACATGCGCGACTCCGGGGTTCAGTTTGTGAAACCCGAAGGTTGGACGTGCAGGAACCCCAAGGTTGGATTTACAAAACCCCGGGGTTGGGCGTGTGGAAAACTGTGGTTGGACTTTCGGGACCGCGAGGTTAAACTTGCAGGACCATGTGGTTGGATGTGCAGGAACCAAGGATTGGACTTTCGGTACCCCAGGGTTTGACTTGCGGGACCCCGCGTTTGGGCGTGCGGAACTCTGGTTGGACTTGCGGTAACACTAGGTTGGACTTGCGCGATTCCGGGGTTGGACTTGCGCTACCCCAGGGTTGGGCGTTCGGGACGTCGAAGTTAGACTTGCGGGACGAAAAAGTTGGACTCGCGGGACCCCGAGGTTGGACATGCAAGACCCCGGGGTTGAACTTGCAGCACCCCGGGATTAGGCGTGAGGGTCCCCTAGGTTGGGCATGAGGGACGCTGGGTTTGGACTTGCGGGACCCCGGGGTTGGACTTGCGAAACCCCGGGGTTGAACTTGGAGGAGACCGGGGTTGGTCGTGCGGGACCCCGGGGTTAGACTGGCGGGACCCCGGTATTGTCCTTGCGGGACCCCGAGTTTGGACTTGCGAAACCCCGGGGTTGCTCGTGCGGAACCCCGAGGTAAGACTTGCAGGACCCTGGGGTTGGACTTGCAGGACCCCGGGGTTGGACTTGCGGGACCCTGGCTTCAGGCATACCGGAACCCGGCGTTGGACTCGCGGGACCCCAGGTGCAAGCGTGCAGGACCCCGGGGTTGGACTTGCGAGACCCCAACGTTGGGCATGCATGACCCCGGGGTTGGGTTAGCGAAACCTCTGGGCTGAACATGTGGGACCCCGAGTTGGGACTTGCGAAACCCCGGGGTTGGTTGTGCGGGACCACGGGGTTAGACTTTCGGGACCCCGGTGTTGTACTTGCGGGACCCCGAGTTTGGACTTGTGTAACCCCAGGGTTGCTCGTGCAGAACCCTGAGCTTAAATTTGCGGGACCCCGAGTTTGGACTTGTGTAACCCCAGGGTTGCTCGTGCAGAACCCTGAGATTAAATTTGCGGGACCCCGGGGTTGGACTTGCAGGACCCCGGGGTTGGGCATGCCGGACCCTCGGGTTGTACATGCGGGACCCCGGGGTTGGATTTGTGAGACACCTGTGTTGGACTTGCAGGACCCCAGGCATTTGCCTGAGAGAACCCGGGGTTTGGCGTGCGGGACCCTTGGGTTAGGAATGCGAGACCCTTGGGTTTAGCATGTGGGACCCCATTGTTGGACTTGCGGGATCCCAATGTTGGACTTGCGGGACCCCTAGTTTGCATTTGCACAACCCCGGGGTTGGTCATGCGGGAACCAGGATTATACTTGCGGGATCCCGGGGTTGGACTTATGGGACACTAAGGTTGGACTTGCGTATCCCCGAGGTTGGACTTGCGGGACATTGGGATTGGGCGTGCGGGACTCCGGGTTCAAACTTGTGGGACCCAGGGGTTGGACTTGCAGGACCCCAAAGTTGGACTCACGGGACCCCGGGATCAGGCATGCAGGATCCCGGTGTTGGACTTGCGGGACCCCGGGGTTGGGTGTTCGGGACATCGGGGTTAGACTTGCGGAGCAACAAAGTTGGACTCGCGGGAACCCGAGGTTGGAAGTGCAAAACCCCGGGGTTGAACTTGCGAGACCCTGGGGTTGTACTTGCAGTATCCCAAGGTTGGGTGTGGGGGACTCCAAGGTTTGGCGTGAGTGATCCCGGGGTTTGGTGTGCGGGACACAGGGGTTGGGAATGCGGCACCCTGGGGTTTAGTGTGTTGGACACCATGGTTGGTCGTGTGCGGCCCCGGTGTTGGAATGCGGGACTCAGGTGTTGGGCTTGTGGGACCCCGGGGATGGGCATGCGGGACACAGGGGTTGGGCATGCGGGACACAGGGGTTGGACTTGAGGAACCCTGGCGTTGGGCATGCGGCACCCAGTGGTTGGACTTGCGGGAGATTGTGGTTCGCCTTGCGGGACCCCAAGTTTTGACTTGCTGGACCCTGGGGTTTGACTTGAGAAACCGCGGGATTGGACTTGTGGGACCACGGATTCGGGTGTGTTGGACCCCGGGCTTGGACTCGCGGGACCCTGGGTTCGGGCGTGCAGGACCCCGGGTTTGGACTTGCGAGACCACAAAGTTGGGTTTACGCGACCCCGGGGTTGGGTTTGTGGGACTCCGGGGTTAGGTGTGTGGGACCCTGGTGTTGGGTTTGTGGGACCCTGTGGTTTTTCGTGCAGGACCTCGGGGTTGGGCATGCGGGACCCTGGGTTTGAGCATGTGGGACACCGGGGTTGGGTGTGCCGGACCCCAGGGTTAGGTGTGTGGGATCCTGGTGTAGGGTTTGTGGGAACCTGGATTTGGTCATGCGGGACCCTGGTGTTGGGTTTGTGGGACAAAGGTGTAGGGCTTGCAGGACCCCGGGTTTGTGCGTGCGGGATTCAGGGGTTGGACTTGAGGGACCCCGGGTTTGGGCATGCGGTAAGCAGCGGTTGACTTTCGGGACCACGAGGTTGAGCTTGTGGGACCACGTGGTTGGATGTTCGGGAACCCAGGATTGGACTTTCGGTACCCCGGGGTTGGACTTGCGGGATCCCGCTGTTGGGGGTGCCGGACCCCACATTTGGACTTGTGGTATCACTGGGTTGGACTTGCGGGATTCCAGGGTTGGACTTGCGGGACCGCGGGGTTGGGTGTTCACGACCTCGGGGTTAGACATGCGGGACGACAAATTTGGACTCGCGGTACCCCGGGGTTGGACTTGCGAAACCCCGGGGTTGGACGTGCAAGACCCTGTGGTTGAACTGGCGAAACCCAGGGGTTTGGCGTGAGGTTCCCTGTGGTTGGGAATGCGGGACACTGGTGTTGGACTTGCGGGACCCCGGCGTTGGACTTGCAACACCCCGGGGTTGGACTTGCAGGAGCCTGGCGATTGGCATGCGGGACCTTGGGGCTTGGCGTGAAGGACCCCGGAATTGGGCGTGTGGGACCCTGGGGTTGGGTGTGCAGGACCGTGGGGTTTAGAGTGCGGTACCCCGGGGTTGGGTGTGTGGGACTTCGTGGATAGGTGTGTGGGACCCTTGTGTTGTGTTTGTGGGACCCCGTGGTTGGTCGTGCAGGACCTCGGGGTTGGGCATGCAGGAACCTGGGGTTGAGCATGCGGGACCCCAGAGTTTGGTGTGCAGGACCCCGGGGTTAGGTGTGTGTGACCCTGGTGATGGGTTTGTGGGACCCTGGGTTTGGTCGTGCGGGACACTGGTGTTGGGTTTCTGGGACAAATGTGTAGGGCTTGCGGGACCCCGGGGTTGGACTTGCGAGATCCCAAAGTTGGGCGTGCGTGACCCCAGAGTTGCGTTTCCGAAATGCCTGGGTTAAACATGTGGGACCCCGAGGTTGGAATTGCGAAACCCCGGGGTTGGTCATGCGGGACCACGGGGTCAGACTTCTGGGACCCTGGTGTTGGACTTGTGGGACCCCGAGTTTGGACTTGCGAAACCCTGGGTTTGCTCATGCGTAACCCTGGGGTTAGACTTGCGGGACCCGGGGGTTGGACTTGAGGGCCACGGGGTTGGGCATGCTGGACCCTGGGGTTGGACTTGCGGGACCCCGGGGTTAGATTTGCGAGACCCCGGTGTTGGACTTGTAGGAACCCAGTGTTGGACTTTCTGGACCCCAGGTTTGGGCATGCAGGACCCCGAGGTTTGGCGGGAGGAACCCCGGGGTTGGGCGTGCGGGACCCTGGGGTTGGGTTTGTGGGACCGCGAGGTTGGTCGTGAGGGACCCTGGGGTTAGAATTGTGAGACCCCGGGGTTGGACTTATGGGACACTAAGGTTGGACTTGCGGATCTCTGAGGTTGGACTTGCAAGATATGGGGTTTGGGGGTGCGGGACTTCGGGGTCGGCCTTGTGGGACCCAGGGGTTGGAGTTGCAGGACCTCAAGGTTGGACTTGCGGAACCCCGGGTTTGGACTTGCGGGACTCCAGGGTTGGACTTGCAGGACCCAGGAGTTGAACTTGCGGGACCCCTGAGTTGGGCCTGCGGTACCAAGGGGTTGGACGTGCGCCACTCCGGGGTTTGTGGGACTCTGGAGTTGGGTTTGTTCGACCCCGGGATAGGGCTAGCGGGACCTCAGGATTGGGCATGCGGGACCCTGGGTTCAGGCGTACAGGACCCCAGGGTTGGACTTGCGAGACCACAAAGTTAGGTGTGCGCGACTATGGGGTTGGGTTTGCGAACCCCCTGGTTTGAACGTGCGGGACCCCGAGTTTGGACTTGCAAAACCCCGGGATTGTTCATGTGGGACCGCAGGGACTGACTTGAGGGACCCCGGTGTTGGACTTGCGGGACCCCGAGATTGGACTTGCAAAACACCGGTGTTGGTTGTGCAGGACCCCGGGGTTAGACTGGCGGGACCACAGGGTTTGACTTGTGGGACCCCGAGGTCGGGCATGCCGGACCCTGGGGTTGGACCTGCGGGAACCTGGGGTTGAACTTCTGAGACCCCGGGGTTAGGCGTGAGGGTCCCCCTGGTTGGGCATGCGGAACCCAGGGGTTGGACTTGCGGGACTCCAGGGATGGACTTGCGAAACCTCAAAGTTGAACTTGCGGGACCCCGGGGTTAGGCATGAGGGTCCCCCTGGTTGGGCATGCGGAACCCAGGGGTTGTACTTGCGGGACCCCGGGGATGGACTTGCGGGACCCTGGAATTGGGTGTGCGGTACCAAGGGGTTGGACGTGGGCGACTCCGGGGTTCAGTTTGTGAAACCTGAATGTTGGACGTGCAGGAACCCAGAGGTTGGATTTGCAAACCCCGGGGTTGGGTGTGCGGTACCACGTGGTTGGACTTTCGGGACCGCGAGGTTGAACTTGCGGGACCACGTGGTTGGATATGCGGGAACCCAGTATTGGACTTTTGGTACCCCGGGGTTGGACTTGCGGCACCAGGCGGTTAGACGTGCGGAACCCCACGCTTGGACTTGCGGTATCACTGGGTTGGACTCGCAGGATTCCCAGGTTGGACTTGCAGGACCCTGGGGTTGGGCGTTCGGGAAGTCGGGGTTAGATTTGCGGGACGACAAAGTTGGACTCGCGGGACCCCGGGGATAGACGTGCCAGACTCTGGGGTTGAACTTGCGAGACCCCCAATTTAGGCATGAGGGTTTCCCTGGTTGCACATGTGGGACCCTGGGGTTGGGCTTGCAGAAACCCAGGGTTAGAGTTGCGAGACTACAAGGTTGGACTTGCAGGAGCCCGGGGTTTGGCATGCGGGACCTTGGGGTTTGGTGTGAGGGACCCCGGGGTTGGGCTTGTGGGACCCTGGGGTTGGGTGTGCGGGACCATGGGGTTTAGAGTGCAGGACCCCGGGGTTGGGTTTGTGGGACTCCGGGGATAGGTGTGTGGGACCCTGGTGTTGGGTTTGTGGGACCCCATAGTTAGTAGTGTGAGACCTCGGGGTTGGGCATGCGGGAACCTAGGTTCGAGCATGCGGTACACCGTAGTTGGGTGTGCGGGATCACAGGGTAGGGCATGCCGGACACTAAGATTGGACTTACACGACCCCGGTTTTGGACTTGCGGGATTCCTGGGTTGGACTTGCAGGACCCCGGCATTGATCTGGCAGGACCCCGGGGTGAGGCGTGAGGGTCCCCCTGGTTGGGCATGCGGGACCCTGGGGTTGGACTTGCGGGACCTCGGGGTTGGACTTGTGAGACCCTGGGGTTGGTCTTGCAGGAGCCTGGCGTTGGGACTGTGGGATCCTGGGGTTGGGCATGCGGGACGCCGGGGTTGGGTTTGTGGGACTCCTGGGTTAGGTGTGTGGGGCCCTGGTGTTGGGTTTGTGGGATCCCGGGGTTGGACTTGCAAGATCCTGCGGTTGGACATGCGGGACTCCATGGTTTGACTTGCGGTATCACTGGGTTGGACTTGTGGGATTTCGGGGTTGGACTTGCAGGACCCCGGATTTGGGCGTTCGGGATGTCGGGGTTAGATTTGCAGGACGACAGAATTGGACTCGTGGGACCCCGGGGTTGGACTTGCCACACCCCAGGGTTGAACTTGCGGGACCCTGGGGTTAGGCGTGAGGGTCTTCCTGGTTGGGCATGCGGGACCCTGGTGATGGACTTTCGGGACCCCGGAATTGGACCTGCGAGACACCAGGGTTGGACTTGCAGGAGCCCAGGGTTGGGTGTGTGGGACACTAAGGTTGGGTGTGCGTGACCCTGGGGTTTAGCCTGCGGGACCCCTGGGTTGGGTTTGTGGGACTTCGGGGTTAGGTGTGTGGGACCCTGGTGTTGGGTTTGTGGGACCCCGTGGTAGGTCGTGCGGTACCTCTGGGTGGGGCATGCGGGACCCTGGGGTTGAGCATGCCGGATTTCGGGGTTGGGTGTGCAGGACACCAAGGTTAGGTGTGTGGGACCCTGTTGTTGTGTTTGCGGGACCCCGGGGTTGGGCGTGCAGGACCCAGGGGTTGGCCTTGCGGGTCCCCGAGGTTGGGTGTTCGGGACCTCAGGGTTAGACTTGTGGGATGACAAAGTTGGACTCACGGGACCCTGTGGTTGGACGTGCAAGACCCCGGTGTTGAACTGGTGGGACCCTGGGGTTAGGCGTGAGGGTCCCCGTGGTTGGGCATGCGGGACCCTGGGGTTGGACTTGCGGGACCCCGGGGTTGTACTTGCAGGAGCCTGGGGTTTGGCATGTGGCACCTTAGGGTTTGGCGTGAGAAACTTAGAGGTTGGGCGGGTGGGACCCTGGGGTGGGGTGTGTGTGACCGTGGGGTTTAGAGTGTGGGACCCCGGGGTTGGGTTTGTGGGACTCCGGGGTTAGGTGTATGAAACCCTGGTGTTGGGTTTGTGGGACCCCGTGGTTGGTCGTGCGGGACCTCTGGGTGGGGCATGCGGGACCCTGGGGATGAGCATGCGGGATTTTGGGGTTGGGTGTGCAGGACACCAAGGTTAGGTGTGTGGGACCCTGTTGTTGTGTTTGTGGGACCCCGGGGTTGGGCGTGCGGGACCCAGGGGTTGGCCTTGCGGGACCCCGAGGTTGGCTGTTTGGGACCTCGGGGTTAGACTTGCGGTACCACAAAGTTGGACTCGCGGGAACCCGGGGTTGGAAGTGCAAGACCCCGGGGTTGTACTTGCCGGACCCCAAAGATAGGCATGAGGGTCCCCATGGTTTGGCATGCGGGGACCCTGGGGTTGGACTTGCGGGACCCTGGGGTTGAAAGTGCAAGACCCTGGGGTTGGACTTGCGGGACCCCGGGGTTGGATTCGCAGGAGCCCGGGCTTTGGAGTGCGGGAACTTGGGGTTTGGCATGAGGGACCCTGGGGTTGGGCATGTGAGACCCTGGGGTTGGGAATGCGGGACCCTGGGGTTTGGTGTGTGGAACCCCGTGGTTGCTCGTGCGGGACCCCGGTGTTGGACTTGCGGGATCCCGGTGTTGTACTTGCAGAACCCCGAGTTTGCACTTGCATATCCCCGGGGTTGGTCGTGCGGGCCCCGGGGTTACACTTGCGGGATCCCGGGGTTGGAATTATGGGACACTAAAGTTGGACTTGCGAATCCCCAAGGTTGGACTTGCGGGACATTGGGGTTGGGCGTGCGGGACCCCGGATTCGGGTGCGCAGGACCCTGAGGTTGGACTTGCGTGGCCCTGGAGTTGGACTTGCAAGACCCCAGGGTTGGACTTGCAGGACCCCGGTTTTGGACTTGCAGGACCCCGGGGTTGGGCGTGCCGTACCCCACGGTTGGACTTGCGGTATCACTGGGTTGTATTTGTGGGATTCCGGGGTTGGATGTTTGGGACCTCGGGGTTAGACTTGCGGGACGAAAAAGTTGGACTCGCGGGAACCTGGGGTTGGAAGTGCAAGACCTGGGGTTGAACTTGCAGGACCCCGAAGTTAGGCGTGAGGGTCCCCGTGGTTTGGCAAGCGGGGACCCTGGGGTTGGACCTGCGGGACCCCAGGGTTGGACTCGCAGGAGCCCAGGCTTTGGCGTGAGGGACCTTGGGGTTTGGCGTGAGGGACCCCGGGATGGGCGTGTGGGACCCTGGGGTTGGGCGTGTGGGACTCTGGGGTTTAGCATTCGGGACCCAGGGGTTGGATTTGTGGGACCTCGTGGTTGGTAGTGTGGAACCTCGGGGTTGGGCATGTGGGAAAGGAGGTTTGAGCATGAGGGACACCGGAGTTGGGTGTGTGGGATCCCGGTGTAGGGCATGCCGGACACTAAGTTTGGACTTGCAGGACCGCGGGGTTGGACTTGTGGAACCCTGGGGTTTGACTTGCCGAACCCCGGGGTTTGACTTGTGGGACTCCGGGGTTGGACTTGCAGGACCCAGGGGTTGAACTTGCGGGACCCCAGAGTTGGGCGTGCGGTACCAAGGTGTTGGACGTGCGTGTCTCCGTGGTTCGGTTTGTGAAACACGAAGGTTGGATGTGCAGGAACCCCGAGGTTGTATTTGCAAAACCCCGGGTTTGGGCGTGCGGGACCCCGGGGTTGGACTTGAGGGACCCCGGGGTTAGGTATGCGGGACCCTGGCGGTGGGTTTGTGGGACACAGGGGTTGGACTTGAGTGACCCCGGGTTGGACTTGAAGGACCCGACGGTTGGGCATGCAGGACACAGGTGTTGGACTGGCGGGACCCGGGGGTAGGACGTGTGGGACCCCGGAGTTGGGTTTGAGAAACCCCGGTGTTGTACATGTGGGACCCCGAGGTTGGACTTGCGAAACCCTGGGGTTGGTCGTGCAGGACCCCTGGGTAGGGCCTGCGGGACCCCGTGGTTAGAGTTGCAGGACCCCGGTGTTGGACTAGTAGGACTCTGAGTTTGGACTTGAGAAACCCCGGGGTTGGTCGTGCAGGAACCCGGGTTAGACTTGCGGGACCCTGGGTTGGACATGCGGGACCCTGGGGTTAGAATTGTGGGACCCCGGGGTTAGAATTATGGGACACTAAGGTTGGACTTGCGGATCCCCTAGGTTGGACTTGCGGAACATTGGGGTTGGGCGAGCGGGACTCCGGGGTCGGACTTGTGGGACCCAGGGGTTAGACTTGCGGGATCCCAAGGTTGGACTTGCGGAAACCCAGGTTTGGACGCGCGGGACCCCGGGGTTGGACTTGCGAAACCTCGGAGTTGAACTGGCGGGACCCCGGGGTTAGGCATGAGTGTCCCCCTGGTTGGCCATGCGGGATTCTGGGGTTGGACTTGCGGGACCCTGGGGTTTGGCGTGAAGGACCCCGGGGTTGGGTGTGCGGGACCCTGGGGTTGGGAATGCGTGACCCTGGGGTTTAACGTGTGGGACCCCATGGTTGCTTGTGCGGGACACCGGTGTTGGACTTGCGGGATCCCGGTGTTGTACTTGCGGAACCCCGAGTTTGCACTTGCGAATCCCCAGGGTTGGTTGTGCGGGCCCCGGTGTTACACTTGCAGGATCCCAGAGTTTGAATTATGGGACACTAACATTGGAATTGCGGATCCCCGAGGTTGCACTTGTGGGACATTGGGGTTGGGCATGCAGCACCCCGGATTCGGGCGTGTGGGACCCCGGGGTTGGACTCATGGGACCTCGGGTTCGGGCGTGCAGGACCCTGGGGTTGGACTTGCAAAACCCTGGGGTTGGACTTGCAGGACCCTGGGGTTGGGTGTTCGGGACCTCGGGGTTAGACTTGCGGGACGAAAAAGTTGGACTTGCGGGAACCCGGGGTTGGATGTGCAAGACCCCGGGGTTGAAATTGCGGGACCCCGAAGTTAGGCGTGAGGGTCCCTGTGGTTTGGCATGTGGGGACCCTGGGGTTGGACTTGTGGGACCCCAGGTTTGGACTCACAGGAGCCCGGAGTTGGACTTGCAGGACCCGGGTGTTGCACTTGCAGGATCCCAGGGTTGGGCATGCGGGACCCCACGGTTGGACTTGCGGTATCACTGGGTTGTACTTGCGGGATTACGGGGTTAGACTTGCGGGACCCCGGGGTTGGGTGTTCGGGACCTCGGGGTTGGACTTGCGAGACCCCAAGGTTGGATTAGCAGGAGCCTGGGGTTCGGCATGTGGGACCCTGGGGTTTAGCATGCAGGACCCTGGGTTTGGGTTTGTGGGACTCCGCGGTTAGGTGTGTGGGACCCTGGTGTTGGGTTTGTGGGACCCCGTGGTTGGTCGTGCGGGACCTTGGGGTTGAGCATGCGGGACCGCAGAGTTGGGTGTGAAAGACCCCGGGATTACGTGTGTGGGACAATGGTGTTGGCTTTGTGGGACCCTGGGTTTGGTCGTGCGGGACCCTTGTGTTGGGTTTGTGGGACCCTGCGGTTGGGGGTGAGGGACCCAGGGATTTTACTTGCGGGACCCCGTTGTTGGACTTGTGGGACCCCTGGGTTGGGCATGGGGGACTCCGAGGTTTAGCGTGTGGGACCCCGTAGTTGGTTGTGTGGGACCCCAGTGTTGCACTTGCGGGACCCCGGTGCTGGACTTGTGAGACCCCGGGGTTGAACTTGCAGGACCCCAGAGTTGGGCTTGCAGTAACCCGGGGTTGCCCTTGTGGGACCCCAAGGTTTGACTTGCTGGACCCCAGGGTTTGACTTGCGAAACCCCGGGACTGGACTCCTGGGACCCAGGATTCAGGCATGTGGGACCCCGGGGTTGAACTCGCGGGACCCCGTGTTTGGGTGTGTAGGACCCTGGGGATGGACTTGTGAGACCCCAAAGTTGGGCGTGCGCCATCCCGGGGTTGGGTTTGCGAAAACCCTGGGTTGAACGTGCGGGACCCTATTGTTGGATTTGCGGGACTCTGGGGTTCAACTTGCGGGACCCCGGAGTTGGGCGTGCGGTACCAAGGGGTTGGACGTGCACGATTTCGGGGTTTGGTTTGTCAATCATCATCCTGAAGATAAATGGACTGAATTCAACAATAAAGAGGCACAGGGTAGTAGACTGGATTAAAAAACAAAATACAACCATATGTTGCCTACAAGAGACACACCTCAGCTACAGAGACAAACATAGACTCAGGGTAAAAAGATAGAAAACAATACTCCAGGCAAATGGCAGTCAGAGAAAAGCTGGAGTGGCCATACTGATTTCTGATGAAAAATAAATCAGGATAAAAAAAGACATAAAGATGGTAATTATATCTTGATAAAAGGGACAATACACCAATAAAACATGACACTCATCAATATATATGCTCCCAATCAGAAAGCACCAAAATTTATAAAGCAACTATTAACAGATCTAAAAGGAGAATTTGACAAAACTTTAATTAGAATAGAGGATCTAAACATCCCCCTGAAAATATTGGACAGATCATTAAAACAGAAAATAAATAAGAAAATTGCAGCTTTAAATGATACATTGCAGAAAATGGACATAATTGACATTTACAGGTCATTCCATCCTGCAGCACAGGGTTATACATTTTACTTTAGTGCGCATGAAACATTTTCAAAGTTAGACCACATCCTGGGACTTAAATTCAACCTCATAAAATTTAAGGGCATCCAAATTATACCAAGTTTATTCTCACAACACAAAGCGTTGGAACTAGAGATCAATTGCAAAAGATCAAGTGCGGAAAAAACCACATATACATGGAGATTGAACATCATGATATTAAAAGTGACTGCACATTTCTGGCAACATGGATGAACTTAGAGACTATCTTATTAAGTGAAATAAGTCAGAATGAAAGAATCCAGAAAAATATGACCTCACTTATATGTGGAATATAAAACTGAAAGTTACAAAGACACAGACACCTATGGACACACCCAATAACTTGGTGATTGCCTGAGGGAAGGGGTGGAGGGGGGAGGGAGAGAGGGAGAGGGCACCAGCATTATGGACACACTCAATGGTTTGGTGTTTACCTGGAGAGGAGGGAGGAGGGTGGAGGGTGGAGGCAGCATTGTATGGGGAGGGGGGAGTGGGCACCAGATATATGGGGTTGGAGGGGGACCTGATTCTGGGATCTGGGCACATAATGCGATGCATGGGTGAT
>PVKE010036961.1:0-16138 GCA_004027555.1 Craseonycteris thonglongyai | reverse complement strand
TGGAATTAGATACAATCCCATTTTATAAGGTTTTTATAGTTAGGGTGGAAGAGAGACTCATAAATATAACACAGGGTGACAAGTGTTATGATCCCTTCAATATATCTTTCTGGTAACTGCTATATAGTGCGTATTTATAATGTGCTCTTATTAGATAGTATAGAGCAAGAAATATGAACTTAGAAGTTTGAGTTTGTTAGCTGTGTGAACTTGGGATTGTTATTTAACCTCTCAGAGGAGTTCCTGCATAAATAAAAAATGGAAAATTATATCCATTTTAAAATTTTGCTATTCTTACTAAGTAGAACAATGTATACCCAATAGTCAGCACACAGTAGGCCCATCTGAAGACTTATGAGTTACAGCAGTGTTAATGAAAGAGCTATGAATAGTGTGTCAGATGGTCTGGGAGGAAAAATGCACTTAGCCTGGGAGATGGGGGTGTAAATTGAAGTTGGAACTTGAAAGATGTACTATAACTTTATTCCTTTAGTTCCCTGTTCAGCATCAGATTTTTCCTGGGAAACTACTCTTTCCTCAAAGTATGTGTGCTTCACTCTATGTTGAGCTGGTTGCTGTTGCTATCCACCCTGTTATCCTAAGATGAGACTTCCAGTGACTGAAACAGACACTACGGAAGGCACAGAAGAGGGACAGCAAGGAAGCAGGTCCCTGGTCATGCTACTAAGCCATTTGTTCCACCGAATGTGACTCCTGTCAACCTCTTGATGTTCCAGTCTGTGGGCCAATACATAAGCTTCATTGTTGAAGCATGTTTGAACTGAGTTTTTTGTTTCTTGAAACGGATCCTGTCCTCACTGCAGGGGATTCTAACTAAGAGGTCTGCATGTGAGAAGGCTCGCAGAGAGGAGAACATGATGGCTTTGGAAATATTACACTGAGAGGTAAGGCCAGAAGGTGGGTCAGAACCAGCTTTCCAAGGGCATTGACTTCCATGGTAATGAGTTTGGACTCTAGCCTGTAGGCAGTGGGGAGCAACAGATTTTGAGCAGAGAAGTGACATGACCGGATTTGCATCTTAGAAATATGACTCCGGCTGGAAAGTTGAGTTTAGGTAAGAAGGAGCATGAAAGGCTGAAAGCAGAGAAAAGAGTTAGGACGTAAGTGCCACAGAGTGGAATAAAGACAATAGGAGTGGGGATAGAGAGGTAAGGGCCTGGTATCATTTTTCTTTCTAGATCCACTGTATTATCATGTATTGCTTAAATGGATTCTTCTTGGCCTTTAAGACTGGGTTCACGGATACCTATTGGCAGATAGGGGCTCTTGCAGAACTCAAAATCCAAGATATGAAGCAAAGGAACTTACACATTTTTAATATTCTCTCGCTGTCTTTATTTCTACTTCACACTGATGCTCTTCAGCTGGACATTAACAAATAGTACCGAAAGTTGTGATCCTCACAGACCACAGATCCGGAAGCCCATTTACATATCCTTCTGGACTTGTATGTGTGTTCTTCAGTTCCTTTTTTTCAGGCAGGAGATGCCCCAGCAGGAGTACCAAAATACTGTCATAAAATTCATGCTTACTGCCTCTTTCCAGTACCAGAAAACCTCCAGCTAGTTAGTTACCGTGGAGTTAATATCGCCTCCCACTCTTCTGAGGTATTTTCAATAGAGGAATGTTGGGATTGTATTGGGGTAGTCAGGAGTTTGGTTTTTAAGGACATACTTGAAAAAAAGAAAGAAAGAAAGAAAGAAAGAAGGGAGGGAGGGAGGGAGGGAAAGAAAGAGAAAGAAAGAAAGAAAGAACGAAAGAAAGAAAGAAAGAATGAAAGAAAGAAAGAAAGAAAGAAAGAAAGAAAGAAAGAAAGAAAGAAAGGAAGGAAGGAAGGAAGGAAGAAAGAGAGAGAAAACGAGCGATCAAGCTGGCTTTCATATCCAGTCTCTCTGGCGCTATGCTTTCATTTTCTGCATGTCGTTTGATGCAAGTTTGAATGGTCAACTGAACATCTGTCGAAAGGACCAGGTAAGAGTTATAATGCTATGTTTCTATGAGTACATACCATCTATGTTGTGTTAGTCTTCTGCTCAACTATGACGTCACAGCTAGAATCATGTTGGGTGTCTTTTAGGCCAAGAAAATCACTTGGAACTTGTACTGTCACCACCACTAATTAAATCTGTTTTTATTTTGTTTTCATTTTTATTTTTTTACCATGGATATATGGCATAGCAATATCATTTAAAATTTTTTTTTTTAATTATAAGTACTGAAAAGGTCCTTTGAAATGATCTACTCCAGAATTATTTGTGCATGACTTCAGTTGGTTTGGTTGAAGCTAAAGATTATGGAAATCACATCACAAAATGTGGAATTAGAAACCTACATGAAGGAATTGCCACAAAAGATGTGCCTCAGATCCTCACCTATGGGATGGAAAAGTTTAGCTCTAGTGACTCTTTGAGTATTAAATCAACATATATGAAGCACTTCAAATGCTGCTGGCACATATTAAGTGCCAAATTAAGTGATATCTGTTAGGATGTGGTTGTTTGGAAGCTATATCATGTTCGCTATCAATTGCGGTATGAATTGTCTGGCTGGTATCATGCTCAATTTGTAGAACAAAGGCAAGTTTGCTGCAATGGGCAACAGGCACTTAAGAGTCTGTGAGAGTGAAGGAACAATTAATATTGTTGATGAAGCCATGTGGCTACACACAAGAGAGATTTGCAGAGAGTGGTCTAAAGTCTTATCCGAAGAGATGAGCAAATCTAAGCAGAGAGAAGCTAAAGATACTACTGGATTTGTAGAAAAGGAGTAAATAGAGACACATTCATTTGCCTGTAGAACTGTAGGCGAGACCCTGCGATGAAAGGACACCAGGTGACTCTTGGAAGCATCCTATTAGAGTTAGTTGTAAATATTTGACAACTTCAGAAAAGAGTCAATGACAAATGGACAAAATGCTATTGGCTAATAAAAAAAATGCCTCCTTCTTTTACTTTCTTTAGTAACTTCCCTTAATATTGGGTTTAGGGCAAAGCCATCAGAGCTTTGTATGGCAAATTGGGAAAAGAAGAGAGAAAAAACTAAGAAAGAGATAAGAAGTCAATCCTACCCCTCCTAATTATAGGCTTTTGTTTATGGGACAGTCTGAGCTGGAGGAGAGGAAGAAACTTTAATTTCAATAGAAGATATATTATTACATGGAACTATACATTTTAATTACTGAACTTAGTGTTTTGTGACTTCAATTGACAACAAAACTGTAAGTAGGATGACTGAAGAATGACCCAAAAAACCATGCAGAGCTTCCTACAAAACTAGCACCATGAGAGGGTATAAAAATGCAATGAATGACAAAGTAAGGTTGCTTTGTGATTACATAAAGTTGTACCTCTTTAACATAATGGCTATATAATTAGCTAATATTTATTGAATGCCAGGCACTGCTCTGTGGCTCAGGATATGGCAACAAAAACACTAGTGTCTACTATCTTGGGAATTAGATTCTACAAGGAAAAATAGATGCCAAACCAATAAAAAAAAATTACATAAATAATAGGTCTGGAATAACTTTTTAGTGCTCATTAGAAAACATGAGAGTAAGAAAAAAGGAGTGAAGAGAGGGTAAATGGGTTGGTGGGAACAATAAAAAAGTTCTCTGAATTTATTTTTTCAATTTTTAAAAATACACTTAGACGAAACATCACGTGGGGAGGAAGGAGAAGGAAAGAGGTTTTGGAACTTTAAAGGGAAGGTATAAAATTGTCACTTAGATTCATGGGGGAGAAAAAGTGAAATTGGGAACTGTAATAGGATTGTCAGGCAGCTTTAAGGATGCTCTTGATAGCCATGGTAATGATGGTAAGTGACATGTGTGAGCATTTGTGTATGTTTTTCTCCAGATAAGCTTAATCACCCTGATGCAAGCATAGAGGAAGTGGAGAATTAAATTCAAGGGTGCAGTCTGGCCAAGGGAATCTTGATGGAAGAAGAGAGAGGAAGCGACCTCAGCCTCCTGGCAAAGAACCATGAAGACCAAGTTGAGCATGGGGGCAAATGAGGACAAGAGAAAAGAGAGTGCTAGGATCAATGGCTCCCTGGTCCCGGTGGGGTTTATTAATTCTTTGAGTCATGCAAGTAAGTCAGCTACACAGAGAAGTGTTGTATGAAGAGAGGATAATTGAAATGAAGATTATGATGATGACAAATTCAGAAAATGTCCTAAGGACTAGGTAGCTGAAGTTAAGTAGACAACATCATAGTGGGGGGCAGTCAAGAAACCTCCAATCAAGAGGTAAGAATAATGAAAGAACTGTCTGTGTGGATAATGAAAGTCACCAAGAATCATGACAAAGGTAATACTGGAGACTAATAATGAACCAGGTTCTAAAATGGCTAAGAAATAAGGAAGAGTGACTAAGGGGTAGATTAAGAAGCAAGGTGGTAGTGGTAATACAGTCTGATTGAGTTAAGTTCACAGCTGACAGTTTCAGTGAGTGGAGAACAACGATCTAGAAATGGCTAGAAGGTGCAAGGATGGTACCCTACTACTAGGTTCAGTGGTATAAGGGCTATGGAAGAGCAAGAAACCATTACTTAAGAGAGTTACGGGGGATCCAGGATCTTCAGCACAGAGTAAGATTTCAGTTATGTCGAGAAGCAGAAGGGAATGATTGTAAAGGAAGGGGGTTGCTGACAATGGACCATGGATTCTAGAAGGCTCATGGGGAGGAGTGGGAAATGGGTTCAGACTGAAGGAATTATAAGATGATGAAAAATGGCCTGGGGGGTAGGGCATCGGGTGTTGACTGACGTATGTATGGAAGTAGGGTAAGGTTTATTCATCTTGATGTCCTGGTTTAGGTGGATTGTGGTAGTGAGAGAGCTGGGCAGGAAGGAGTGGAGGTCTCACATAGAGAATTCACGGTTCTGGGTAGTGCCATGGCCACAAAGCACGTAATAATTCAATCACATTGGGTAAGGCTAGCAGGAATAGACACACATACATCTGACGCAAATAAATTGCACTATATATATGCCTGACTCCAATCAATTAGAGTGAGAAAGGACTGAGGGTGAATTAGTGCAGTCAGCCATGGGCACAGCAAGGAGAACCAAGTTTACAATTTGTGGCAATTTGTGTAGCTAGGGACAACGTTTTTGACTGCATCACTTTGGGTTCTCTAAGAAGCAGACACCATGATGGGGTGAGACATGTGAGAGATTTACTGGGGAGAAGCACTTGTGATGGATAGAGTGATGAGACATGGAGGAGAGAGGAGAGTTAAATACAAGTCTGACTGGAAAGAGAAGGGCTGTGAAGTGTGTGGAAGACACATCAGATTGTGTTGTGCGCGAAGGTGTCCTGCTCAAGGTGTCCGGTTTGGGCAGGACTCGTCCAGCTCCAGAGCCCTGCTGTGCTTGGTCGTTGACTGGAGACGGTCTAGCAGAAACCACAGGCTTGGCGCGTGGACACTGTGGGGCATCCAAAGGTTTGGCAGCTGGGGGCTGTCAGCCACCCGCCTTCCTTGCGGTGTGTCTTCTTAGAGCCAAATATGAGTGGAGCGACTCCATGGTGACCTCACACTCAAAGTCTCACTAAAGGTTCTTATTGTAGTTGTTGTTTGTTTGTTTTAATTGAGATGAAATTCACATAACATAAAATTAACCATTTTAAAATGTTTAACTCAAGGCATTTAGTATATTCACAATATTGTGAAACTATCTCCTCCGTCTAGTTCCAAAAATTTTTCATCATCTCTAAAGGAGACCCTCCACCCATTAAATATTTACTCCTCCCTTCTTCTCTATCCACCCCACCCCCCTCACACACACACACACACACACACACACACACACACACACACACATCCCAGGCCCTGGCTGCCATTGACATACTTCCTATCTTTATGGATTTACTTATTATGGCTCTTTTATATAAATGGAATCATACAATACGTGACGGTTTGTATCTGGCTATTTTCACTTAGCATAATGTTTTTGAGGTTCATTTGTACTGTAGGATGTATCAGAGCTTTGTCCCTTTTTATGGTTGAATAATATTCCATTATATGGATATACCACATTTTGTTTATCCACTCCTCCATTGATGGACAGTGGGGTTTCCCCTATGTTTTGGTTACTGTGAATACTGCTGCTATAAACATTTGTGTATGCATAGTGTTGAGTATCTATTTTTAAGACATTTGGGTCTCTACCTAGGCGTGGAATTGCTGGGGGACATGGTACCTCTATGTTTAACTTTTCAGGAACCACTTAACTATTTCAGAAACCATCAAACTGTTTTCTACAGCCCACATGTCTCATTTTCCCATCTGTCACTTCCTAGAGTTGTTGTAGAAAGTGAGTGAGAAAATGCTCAGAGTCTGCAGCACCGGGCCAGGCACATGCCAGAAGTCAAAGCCTCATCAATGATGGCTGTTATGGGTAAAGAATACAACGTACAAACCCAACCAAGAGACAAACTTACTCCCCCCCGCCCCCCCAAAAAAATAAATAAATAAAATAAAGTGTAGGGTATTATAGCTTTATGGTTTTTTTCTTCCTTTCCTAAAAAATGTGAAGGTGTAAAGTTAAGAATATTTTTCACTCACAAAGGAAAATGGACGTTACTTCAACTTGGCTCACTGTGGCTTGTGAAAGAGAAGAGCCCTCAGGAGTAAACACATGAGCCCACTTGTGTCTAAGGGTTTCTGTTTGGGATGAGTTTGCAAGCCCTTCTCTCATGGGAGACCACACTGCAAAGCATTCCCTTTTAGCAAAGCCATCCTCTAAATACCATGTCTGGTTTGTCATGCCACTCACACTTCACAGATTTGGGCATGCTTTCACAGATTCATTTGGACACTAATTTTTTGTAAGGGGAAGGGGAAAGAAAATGTTAGGGGATTAAAAAAAAATCAGTCCTCACTTAGGCCTTCACGGGGGGGAAAAAAGAAAAAGAACAAAAGCTTCATTGTTCCACAAGTGACTTGGAAAAAGCAGGGCACAGAGTCACTGGCAGTGAGATTTCTCAGGCACGGTGCAAATCATTGCGGAATGTGGTCTAATTTTGCTGTCCACAGGTCTTTAAAATACTTCCATCCTGAAGCATCGAAAGGGCAGTCCTAAAAGCATCTCCCCTTGTCCTGGACATAAAACCTTTGCCTCAGCTGAAGTGATTACTGATACTATGAAAATATAAGACATGATGACACTGGTGGATAGTTTTCCTATCTTTCTATTTTTGTTTACTTGTTTTCTGATGCAGATGCTGTGTTCTAAATGTTTGTTATCTAGAAGGTGCTGCGTGAGTAGTGTGTGAATAAACTTCCCCACCAATGGCTGTTATTGCCTCTCCTCAGCATCTCTTGGTTACCTGCAGCCTGTTTAGGGCAGTGATGGCATACAGGAGCTCCAGGGTATGACTGAGTTTGAGCCTTGGCACTACCTCTGAGGAGCGATATGATTTGGGGGATTTTTTTTAGGGTACAAATGGAGATACTATCAGTTACTCTCTCAAGAGATTGATGTGAGGAATACATGATATACTTTATGTGACATGCTTGAAAAATGCATGGCTCTAAGTTAAGTTGGTAAATGTTAACTACCGGCATTATTGCCTGTCTGTACTTCCTAGTTTTGTTTTTTATTTACTCAAGTCTATATCTCTCCTAGTAGAAATGATGGTTGTTGAAAGTAGAGACTGGTTTAGATATAGTTAGTACTTACCTAGCAACACACATAAACACATGCATGCAAATACTACTTGATCCATGGATCTAATGCTAAAAAATGTGTAATGGAATGTGGTGAAATCCAGATTTTGCATCAACCAAACAGTTTCTAAAAATATATATAGCAATAGACATAGAAAACATTTGGCAAAGAGCAGAAATGTTTCATTAGAATGTAATCTCTATACAGGCAGGGTCGTGTTCTCCAGCACTAAGAACAGTGCCTGGCATAGAGTAGGCATTTCATAAATTCTGATGGAGTGGATGAATAACATAATTAGCATTAAAAAATACCACAAATCCTGCCTATGTCAATTTCAGTCTCACAAGACTATAAGATAGAATTGTCCCTGTATTAGTTAAGAATTGTGTTTGGCTATGAGTTGGTGAGAACTATCACAATATAAACAAAAAAGGCTTAATTTTAATGCTGATATACTCAGAAGTCCAAGTGCCATGGGCTGTAATTTAGTGGCTCATTGGTCAGGACTGAGATCCTTGCAATTCTTTCTGCTTTTCCTGTCATCCTAAGGTGGTTGCTGTCATCCAGCCATCACATCCTTGTTATAAGTAGGAAAGGAAACAGAACAAGAGCCCCTCTTCCACCTAGGGCAGACCCCTTTAAAAAGATTGCTTTTAAAATGTTATATTTAAAGATTTTTACTTACATCTCATTGACCACCTCTATTTGCAAGCAAATGGGGAAAACGGAGGATTCCTATTCCTCTTCCTTCCCCGGGTACACTGTCGTACATTGTTTGGTTTCGTCGTTAAGGAGGAAGGTGAGACGGGTAATGGTGCACAAGCAACCTCTGTCATGCATTTTATAGGTGTAGGAACTCAAGGCTCAACCTTATGGGGCTCATTTGCTGTTTTTTTGTTTTGTTTTGTTTTTAATTGTTTTTGACAGACACAGAGAGACAGAGACAAAGAGAGAGAGAGAGAGAGAGAGAGAGAGAGAGAGAGAGAGGGGAAGAGGAGGACCCAGAGCAGTCTCCATAGTTGTATGTCATCAATTTTTCAACATGGTTTCCTTACACACAGGTGAGCAGGGGGCCTTGCAGGGCGTGAGCTGGGCTGGGGACCTCCCGCGTGGGAGGCACGCCCCAGTTCAGCATATGGGTCCCCATGGGCCAGGGCCAGGATTCAATCCTTGGTCCCTGGGCTGCAAAGCAAGCACTTAACCTGCTGAGCCATCCCGGCTTCCCCCTCCTTGGTGTTTTTTACTAAGGCTTTTGAGGGTTTCTGATTCTTGGGAGTAGCCTCAGGACAAAACCCTATTGCTAATGATTCTCTGAGCAGTCAGTGGCTTATGGAAGCTATAGGTTGTACAGATGGTTGTATCATTTTCTTTACTTATACTTGCTGCTAAGAAGCTCTAGGAAATGCAGAGGTTTGTCTGACAACCTTTGGTTTTATTTTGCCCCCAATATTTCTTTGCTATACTACATGAATTTCTTTAAGGTATCTAAAACTATTTTGAGTGAACAATAACACACACACATACACAAACCTCACCAAGTATATAAATGCATAAAATAGAGCCCCTGAGAGTTAGTGTAATTTGCTTATGTCACATGAGAGTTGGTGATGAGTCAGTAGTCCACCCTATCTCCCTGACTCTAAGATCTGTCCTTTTCCCTCTCCCAGAGGGCCCCTCCACCTTGGCTGCACACGGCAATCTGCTGGGAGCTTTAAAAATCTCGATGCTCAGGTCATGCCCAAGACAAATTGTAAATCCAAATCTCTGGAGGTGGAACCCAGGCATCAATGTTTTTAAAAATTTCCCCATATGGCTTTAATGTACATCTCAAATCGAGGACCACTACTTTTCAAATTCTCTTAACCAAAATCACTGAAGTGTAGAGTTCTCTAAAAAAAGTACCTTTTAAAACATAATTTACCCCAGTGGTGTTCTCATCTGCTCCATTTTCTCCTGGGGGACCATTGATACGTAAAATAGATTAAAACAGAGCTTGCTTCCTTGAAGATGGTACCTGGTGGGAATGGGGAGTTCTGGCTCCCCCTTTTCACCGCTCAGGCCACCCCATCCCTTGCAGATGGTCCCTGTGGCCACTCACAGGACAATGCCCAATCTATTTTAATACATTCCGTGGAGTCAATTTTTTAATGATTCAGCAGGCAATCTGACCATCACAGTAATATGTCTGTCTTGTAGGGGATGGGGGTGTGGTCTTCTTCCTCTGCAGATAAACTTCAATCTCTATCCCTTTACCCATTTGGCCGGTAACGTTGCTTAAAAGAGCTCGAGGGTTAATAACAGAAGCACACACATATTCTGCAGGTTATTCTTGCCCTCTACTCATGTGGCCTCCTGTGTGTGCGTGTATTTGTGTGTGTGTACCTCGTCCCCAGATCCCCAGTGGTATAATTAATAAGATGAACCCATAAAGCACAGGGCATAAACTGCAATGCCAAGAAAGGCCAGACATAAAGCAGAGCTTCTGTGTTGAACTGGGTCCTGTGGATAACTTTTATATGTTCTTCCTAAAGGCATTTGTATTAAATTGTTTCTCCTTAACTCTGTGTTGGCAAACAAATAAATATGTATGCACATATTTCCTGAGCATAAGGGATTTTAGTGTGATGCCTAGTGAGATAAAATCTATTTGTTTTACTTAATTCTATATTTTAGCTATAGAGACTGAGTCATTTTGTTAGATGGACATTGAGAGCATTGTTACTCAGTTTTGCAATTGTAAGACGAGTACACATGTTAATCTGGAACAAAACATTTGGAGCCCTGGCCAAAGCCATTCCTCCTAGGCCAGTAGGAATAACTATAGAGTTGATCAGATAAGTATGTGAACAGGCAAGTTTATATGGGGCCAAGGTAGCCCCTGGAAGAACAGCATGCAACCTGAATCTCTGATGGATTGAGATGGTCTGAACTGACTGGTAAGAAAGAACCCCAAGGTCCCAAAAGGGACCACAATTTCCCTGAAGGACGAGGATGGATGAGTGACAGGAATCATCTGCAGGGGTATTCAAACTTTTGGCTTTCCTGGACCAGATTGGAAGAAGAATTGTCTTGGGCCACACATAAAATACACTAACACTAATGATAGCTAATGAGTTAAAAAGAAAATCACAAAAAAATCTCACATTTTAAGAAAGTTAATGAATTTGTGTTGGGCCACATTCAAAGCCATGCTGGGGCTGCATGCAGCCCATGGGCGGCAGATTGGACAAGCTTGATCTAACGCCTAGATGTGGCCATGTGACCACTGGCAAGAACCTCTATTTCTTTCCCTCCCTATTCACGTCAGTGTCCCTCAGGCTGACTGGCTGTGGAGTTTGCTTACGGGCTACCCCACAGCTTACAGTCTATTATGGGAGTGGCTTACCCCACTGAGTGGGATTCACCTCAGTGGGCTCTGGTGTCTATTGAGACCACTCTGTGCACTTGCCACTTGTGGGGCAAAGTAGGTGGTGCTTTGCTGTGATCTGAGGCCAACCTCCAAGTCTGTTGGTTCTGCAACCTCTTGGAAGGGGCTCTGGTGCTGATCTAGGTCACCTCATTGCCTGTGACAAGCCGGAGACTACCCGGTGGGAGGTACAAAGAGATCCACGGCCGGTCACTGCCTGCGTTAAATCTGGGTGTGGATGGGAGAGGCCACACTGTGAACTGAGGAGAGCTGCCCCCAATACTGGGCCTGGGCTAGCTCCACGCCAAGCCAGGGCAGCTGGAGACCTGCTGCCACCTGCCGGCTCCCTTAAGGTTAGGCTACTGACAAAGCGTCATGTGGTCTGCAAGTTGGGTGAGGCAGGGTCTCAGGGAATCAGCAGAGTGAGACAGCTGTGTTCAGTTTAATGTAGATGCTGGTTTGGTGCCAATGCTGAGCCTGGAGCTACTCAGCATACGTCTCAGAGCACTCTGAGGCCAGTGACGGCCTGCCTGGGGCCTGTGGACGACAATAATTTTTAAAGAAAGAGTACAATGGTGATGGGGCGGCTATTAGCCAAGAAGGTGCCTCCCTATTGGGGGTGTTGGGTAGGGCAGGGTCCCAGGGAGTCAGCAGGAAGAGCAGCGGAGCTCATCAGACCAACCAGGTTCAGATTTCGCCTTGTGGGGGCAGGGTGGGGCGGGCTAGATGGGCCCACCCACCTGCCCTCCCAACACAGGCAATAGGGCACCTGCTGGCTGGCTGCACAGCAAGAGAATGCCACACAGGGAAAATAGCAGCTGTCCTCCAGCCCATACCCCGAAGCCACCTACCTCAGCCCCTGTATGCCTCTGACACACCAGGAGTCGCCATCCCTCCTCCAGAACCAGCATAGGTACCTGCAAGTGACTGAGTCTGCGCAGGCCCTTTAAGCGGCTGTCTGAGGAGTTTCTGTTCACTGTCTGTCTCTCCCAGATGGTCAGAATCCCCACTGTTTTTAACAACCAGACATCCTGGGGCTCCTCTTTCCAGCACCAGTACTCTGGGCTGGGAGCCTCATGGGGCGCTGGGGTCCCCTTGGCAGGGATGATCCTCCCTTTTCTCCACTGCCACATGGAGGTTTGGGGCCAGCCATTTCTCATTTCTACCCTTTCTACCAGTCTCGACATGACTTCTTTATATTCTCAATGAAAAACTTCTGTTGAGCTAAATTCAGATGGTTCTCCAGGTTGATCGTTCTATACGTTAGTTGTAATTTTAATGTGTTCATGGAAGGAAGCAGGCACAGTGTTTTTCTACTCTGCCATGTTAGATGCCCTCCAGAATAAATACTAATGGCATAAACATATGCCTTCCCTTTTGACAAATACTGCAAAGGCTTTTGTAGGAACTGCAAAGATGATTCAAGTCCCTGTTATCACAGCTGGAAGGTGGCATGATGATGTGGTGAGTTCACAGAGCAGGTGAAACAGAGTCTTCAATAAGTACGTTGACCAGAGGTACTGTTTTCAATAGGAGAAAACAATGGTTCTGTCCCATTTAAAATGGTATCTCTTGTCAACCTCTAAATAAGTCGAACTCAAGGCGGAATGAAGACTCTGCCACAGTCTCCTTCATGTTATGCTGCGATGCTCAGAGGGGGCCAAGAGCCCAACTGTGATCCAGCACAGTAACCCAGAATTGGAAATAGCCAACGGAAATTTCATAATGGAGTACCTGGCAGGGCAGGCTGCAGAGTTAGAGATAGAAGGCGGTGTGGAACAATCCCAGTGGACAACATAGAAGGGATCCCCAAGGAGTGAGTGTCTGAGGGGTGGATAAATAACACCTGAGTTTGGAGCTAACTGAGAAGTAGTTGCTGGATGAACTTTGTGATGGGTCAAGCTGATTACAGGTGCAGTTTGGGTGCCTGCACCTCAGCTGAGTTCTGTAAAACCAGCTCTTCCTAAATAAACTCACCCATTGAGTTGCAGGCAAAGGCAGCCGTTGCTATCTCAGTTGGTGTCCTGATCTGTCTCACCAATCATGGGTTTCTTGACAGAGGTGCATTTAAAGAAAGGCAGTGCTGGGGGGTACTGGGATGGCTCAGCGTTTTGAGCACATGCATTGCAGCCCCGGGGTCTGAGGATCAAATCCCAGCCCCAGCCCATGAGGACCCATACGCTGAACTGGGGTGTGCCCCCAGTTTGGTTCTCACCCGCTGAGCTTCCCATATGGGAGATCCTCCAGTTTGGCTCCCACCCCGTCCTTCCTATGCAGGAGTCCCCCAGCTCACAGGGCCGTGTTTCCCATGTGGGTGACCCCCTGCCCGATTCCTGCCCTGTGCAGCCCCGCCCCCACCTGTGGAGTGCAACTATATTGGAAAACTAAGGATGTGCAACAATAGAGATTGCCCTCAGTCCTTCCCCTTCTCTCTGTCTGTCTCTCTCTGTCTCTGTCAAAAATAACATGAAAGAAAGAAAGAAAGAAAGAAAGAAAGAAAGAAAGAAAGAAAGAAAGAAAGAAAGAGCTGAAAAACAGGATGGAAAGGTCTAAGCCACACTTGCCTAGTATCTTTGCCTGTTTTTATTAATTCCATCTGTCTTTCCGGAAGAGCCGTAAGAATGGGAAAGAGAGGCCAGCATGTTTACCCCAATTAAAGTTTTCCCATGAAAATATGAGAACATGGGGAGTCTCTTCCAGCCCCTTCACAAACTTCTCACCCCAAAACAAAGCAATGAGTCCTTCATTACTTAACTGCTCAAAGAGCGGCTTGCCCCCCACCCCTCATCTTTACTAAAGTAGGCTGTGGCCACTTATCTGTGGCCCATCTAGGTGACTTCTGACATTTCCAGTTTGTACAACGACAAGACAGTAGTTTCCCCTTATCTGCGCTTTTGCTTTCCATGGTTTCAGTTACCTGCTTTCAAATGTGGTCTGAAAATATTAAATGGAAAATTCCAGTTGTAAACTATTCATAAGCTTTAAATTGCATGCCATTCTAAGTACCTTGCTGTATCTCATCCCATAGGCATTATATCATCTCACCCTCGTGTGCTCACAAGAAGGCATTGTACAGTACAATAAGATATTTCGAGGGAGAGGGACCACATTCACGTTACTTTTATTATAGTATAATGTTACAGTTGTTCCGTTGTTTATTAGTAGGCATTGTTGGTAGTCTCTTACTGCTCCTAGTTGATAAGTTAAACTTGATCATAGATATGTATGCATAGGAAAAAGCAGTCTATATAGGGTTTGGTGCTATCTGTGGTTTCAGGCATCCACTGGGGGTCTTGTAACTCCTCCTCCTTGGGTATGGAATGTACTATAGCATTTGAATAAGTGACTTATTTTCTCTTACGTTCCATACCTGTAGATGTTTTCTAGTCTTCAGAAGTACTAGGTAAGTTATCGACCCTTTTCATCTTGCACTAAATTTTATCTCTCACTTGAGGATCATTTCCCTCAAAGAAAGAAAGGTTTTATCACTCACTAGAGTAACTGTGAACACAAGATGAATATAGAACCATAGACCCATGTTGAGATGCTAATGTTAGACAGTTAGCTGGACTCGACCACTGAATAAACAATTGTACCCAGCAATCCAAATTTGTGAAAGGAGCATCTTCTACTCATTCCTGAACATGTGAAACTTCAGTTATGTCTAAGAATTCCCTGGGGGTTCGTACCATAGTATTTTTCTTCATATATTATAAACAGGTGTTCACGTCTCTTTCTCCTTAACCATACCTTAAGTCCCAGGTGTTTTTTGAAAAAATTAATTAAGTCCCAAATACTCTGGCCCATCATATGCACTCAATAAATATTTGTCAAATGTATGAATGGTCTGTGTAGCATGGCATTCACCTTGAGCACATTAAATGTAACAAATCTTGAATGAGGCCATTCAAGGAAATGCCTGTCTGGCAGATGCACAGCATCCTAACTCCAGTCGAGTGTGTATTTATTGCACGTGTGCAGTGTGTGGAGTGAGCACGTGTGAGTTCGTGGACAGTGACTGTCCTGTCACCTATGTTTTTAAGTATAAATGAAGTTTGCCACGTTGTACTTACTGTCTGTCAACAGGACTGGCTATTGGGTTCTGTTGTGGTTTTATCACTCAGGAGCCCTAAGTCTCTAGAGTCCTCTGCTGTTATAGAGAATCAGGAAGGCTGTGAAAGCTTCAGAAAACCATGCCTTGTTGCTTTCTTTGTCAGGGTCTGAGGAAAAAGCTACATGTGTTCTGTAGAGATTTCCACTGGGTCCTTTCACTGCCCGGGGCAGGTCTGACAGCACGTGGGCTCTAAGGCCTGGGACTTCGTACTAGACGGGAGAAGTCTCATGAGTACTCGAGGATGCCAGACCCGGAGCTGGGGAAGGAAGGGTCTGTCTGTATTGGCTTCCTAGGGCTGCTGACATGGGGTAGCTTAGAACAATGGGAATTCGTTCTCTTGTGGTTCTGGAGGTCAGAAGGCTGCAGTCAAGGTGCTGGCAGGCTTAGTGTCTCCTGGAGGCTCTGAAGAGAATCAGTGCTACGCCTCCCTCTGGGCTACCGGCGGTTGCCAGCAACCTTGCCATGGCTTGGCTTGTAGACACATCACTTTCGTCTGCCTCCATCATTACATGGAGCTCTCCCTGAATGTCTGTACCAAATTTCTCTCTTCTAGGCAAGATACCAGTCATTAGCTTAGGGCTCACCGTAATCTAGTGGGACCTCATCTTTACTTAATGATATTTGCAAAAACGCTGTTTCCCAAAAGGTCATATTAGGAGCTTCTGGGTGAACACAAATATTCTGAGGACACTGTTCAACCTGATACAAGCCCAAGAAGTGAGAAGGAAGTTCCATCAAGACAGTGGGGTCCAGTGGGGTACAGGATAAAAACTGGGGAGTAAAGGCAGGGAGAAGAGAGCAGACAACAGCGTCTCTGTGTGGAAGAGTCAGGGTTTGGGGGCGGGGGGGAGGCCCATGATCCCTCTGAATAGCACCTGCTTTTACTGTTCTTACCTCTGGTGACTCCACCAGGCTCCTTACAT
>PVKE010036960.1:0-16140 GCA_004027555.1 Craseonycteris thonglongyai | reverse complement strand
GTGCATAGTTATTTCTATTTTACTTTTTGACAGATAGAGAGAGAGACAGAGACAGAGACAGTTAGAGAACCAAACTGTGGGAACTCCCCAGTTCAGCACGTGGGTCCTGCCTGGGCCGGAGCCGGGATTCGATCCTCGGTCCTCATGGCCTCAAAGCGAGCGCTCAACCCGCTGAGCCGTCCCGGCTTTCCCCCATTTTAGTCTTATTCTTTCTTTGTTTTAATATCACATTATATTGCAGTGAGTATCCTTGTAGAAATTTTCATGTACACTTGGATGACTATTGCTATGTGTCATTTTATTTAAGTCTAAATACAGTACCACTCCCCCTTTGTGGTTTTGCTTTCCACAGTTTTAGTTATCTCTGGTCAACTGAGGTCTGAAAATATTAAATGAAAAATTTCAGAGATAAACAATTCGTAAGCTACAGTTTATGCTGTTCTGTGATGATGTAGTGATGACGTAGTTTATGATGCAGTGTGATGAAATCTGTGTCCCATTTTGTCCTGCCCTGTTTACACTCATTAAGTACTTTGTAGCCGCTAGGTTATCAGATTCATTGACTGTTGTGTTATCAGAGTGCTTGTGTTCAAGTAACCCTTATTTTACTTAATAATGCCAAATTCACATAACTTTTATTATAGCATATTGTTATAATTATTTTATTTTATTATTAGCTATAGTTGTGCATCTCTTACTGTGTCTACTTTATAAATTGAACTTTATCATGAGTTTGTCCCTCATCCATGGGAGTTTAGTTCCAGGACCACAAAGAGTACCAAAAATCTGTGGATGCTCAAGCCCCCAAGTCAGCCCTTCATACCTGCAGATGCAGAACCCGCAGGTACAGAGGGCCAACTACACAGGAACGAACATAGCATACATAGGGTCCCGTGCTATCTGCTGGGTCAGGCATTCATTGGGCGTATTGGAACATATCCCCCATGGGTAGTGGGGGATGACAGTATGTGTATGTCAGAAAGGTCAGGTAGTCTGTATCAAATGACCCATTCATTTAGTCATTCATTACTGAATACCTGCTCTGATAGGCATTTTAGTGCATCCAGAATTCTTCCTTTTAGAAGCAATAGATTCTTGGAGACAGTGTTGTGTTGTGTTTTGTTTTGTTTTATAAAGACTGGAAGAAAATCAGCTTGCTTTAAAGTTGAAAGTTATGGTTAAAAGATATGCTTAGTCAGATAGGATTGCTAGTATTTTGACTAGAAAGATAGAATTTAAAGACAATTTTATAGTTTCAAGTAAGAAGAGCTATTAACTAATAGAAATGAGTTCAGGATGAATCAAATACAGTAGATATGTTTAGGGTATGCTTGACAGATATGAGAGAAAAATCAATATTGAATAGCTTATATTCAATATATGTGTTTTAATATATGTCATTATGGATAGTGTGATTAAAATTCTAACAAAGAGAGGGGGTATCATTGCTATGCTTATTGTCTCCTGTCAAAAATTATTACATATGGTCAGGCCACTGGAATATCTGTTTTGTCTTCTAAATTTTAGGAGGAATTTTGAGAAATTAAAAATAGTCCAAAGATGAGGAAGAATGATGCAAGATTTTGGAATGACTGTTCCTGATGAGAACTAGCTGAGAGGTGACCCAAATGCTCAGTGATTGTGATCAGATGTGCAGGGCCTGTGATGTAGGAGACGCGTGGCCTGTGTTAGCTTTCTTGAGAATTGCACTCTGCAAAATCAGTTCCACTTCTCGGTGCCTTCCCCAGGGAACAGATCACTTCTGTAGGAGAAGGGGCTGCAATAGTGACATTAAATCAAATACTCTAACTCTTTGGACCCTTGTTGTTATGCCTTAGAAAGGAATAAAGCATCAGGAATAGGCATGAATATCCACAGGAATTTAATAGGTAAATTTAAAAATTTTTCATCTTACTGTTTGTCAACTAAAGAGGTCAAACCATTTTCACTTGATATATATGTTTTTACTTTTTAAAATAATGCTCTGAGGGAAAGTGAAGGAAATTTTTACTATTGCTTTGTTAAATTCTTCAAGGTTTGACAGACAACTGACCTTGGTAGAGGTCATGGTATTAGCTGTGATAAAAGTTTCATACCTTTTAATCTGGTTACCTGTTCACAAGACAGCATTTTCTTTGGAAACCCATGAATGTGTTCATATGCATTCTGAATCCCATTTAGGCCTAACTTTTACCTTTTAGAAGTGAATCTTTTCCATCCTCTTGGCTTTTGGCACAGGAAAGACAAGGCAGACAAAACCAGGACAGAAATATTGCCTTAGAATCTTGCTTGCTTCTTCTTTCTTAGTAATAGCTACATTTCTTCACTCTCATAATCAACTTCTAAAGAAAGACCATATTCCTACTGAAAGTGGAAGAAAGTAATTTTCTGAGAAGGCTATGATGACATAGAAAAGGAAAGATTTTTGTGTTAAGCATAAGGAAATATGGATTTATAGTCAGGATGAACACTTCCTTTGATGGTCCCTTTAGTTATATGGAAAAATATTTTTTTTCCCTCAGCTTCTTTCTTTAGAATTGATAGCTTCTTTTAGGGACAGTGTTAAAAAAAAATTTCAAAAAGCAGTTTATAGATGGGAAGAGAGGTCAACTTGAGTCAAAAATTTCATCACAGTTAAAAGTCTCCTGGGCAGTTAGTTGACAGAAACAAGCTAGGATCATTTGGAATGAGTTACAGCTTATTATGTCATGAGAGGGGATGTTCATGACCTTTTGGATATCTTCCAAGAGCGTTGAGTTGGTAGTTTATTTGGGGACTTTTTAAAAGAAATAATTGCTCCAGTTATTAGTAACTGCTTTCTGGTTGCTGATGATGTTATTCATTACTGTTTTTATATGAAACCATATCAAAATAGTTAGGTAATCCACTTTTGAAGTATCGCTTCATTGAATTGTCACTCTTAAAAATTCTTAAGTGAACTCTTGCTCCCATAGCATGTCTATCATATTCTAAATTACAATATTATATATAACTATATATTATATATTATATGTTATATTTATGTTACAAGATAAACAAATTAAATTGGATCGCAGGTTTGATTTATAGGTACGTTGGAAAAATAAGTTGTTCTTGATTTTCTGCCATGGACCCTTTTGGTTACTGTTAAGACAATGATAAATACCTACCACTGCCTTGGGAAGTTATATAGACTACTTTAGGGAGGTTGTCTCTTTTTTGTTCGTGTATCTGTCTCATGACTACTTTTCTTTAGCTTTTGTTGCTAAAAGCATATTTTCCCCAAGGTGTATTTTTTTCTTTATTAATGAACATGCATTTTTGAGGTCCCCACAAATAAGAGGCAGTTTGGGCTTTGCCAGTTTCCAGTGCTACCACATGCTAGCTTTGTGGGGGTGATAAGGAGATAAATAGGCAAACCATTATAATATAATGGACTAAATGCTTACCAGGAGGTATAATTAAAGGCAAGAGTGAGGCATTGAGAAAATGCTTCAATTTTTTCAGAATATTTGAAAAAGGGAAAAATTCAGAGGGCTGAATGAGGGTGTGGGTAAAGATGTTGGCCCTAGCAAAGCCTGAAAAGATGTCCCTTGGGCTGAGACTTGAAGGATAATAAAGAGTTTTTCTGGTAGTTAGCATGGAGGTTGGAAGAAGAGGGATGCCATCACAAATAGGAGTGTCAGCAGCATGAGCCATGGATGGGAAATAAGATATGCAGTAAAAACTTGGAGAAGCTGACTGGGTAAAGCATCCAGGAGCTGAACTGAGCAATATAACATAAAAGTATAGCTGAGTGGCCTTATGGTATTATCAATGTAGCTTATTTATAGACCTCTGATATTGAATAAAAAAGAAGGTTGGACTAGATATCCTGTACAGTTTCACAAAAGAACTACAGTGGCCCTGAGGATTTTCCTCAAACTGGGTATTGCTGAGTTCTGTAAATTCCAGTATCTAGAATGGTGGGCACTGGGGAAGTGGAGGCAGAATTACTATCTTGGGCTGTATGGTATGATGGAAAGAGCTAGCCCTGGGTTCTGATTCTGGATCTGAATCAGATAGATCTCTAGATAGTAATCACTTTTGGCTCTCATTCTTTTTTGCTTAATATCCAAAATGAGGACATTGAAGGACCATCTTATAGGCTCATTCATTCGCTCGTCAACCATGTATTTCTTGAACACCTACTAGATACCTAGAACTTGCTTTGAATTCTTTAGATACAGTTGAGTGGAATAAAGCTCAGCTCCTATAGCTACAACCCTGTAGAGCAGAGGATGGAAAAACAGCCCTGGGAAGAGTGACTTACAGGAAGCCATTCCATCAGAGTCTTTAAATTCTGAAACTAGGTCTGGATTTGTGGATAGCCAGGGGACAGGATCATGATAGTAGCTTCTGTTGATTTCTTACTGTATGCCAGGCATTGCACTGAGTACTATATATGCTCATTTAATACAATAACCCTTTGGGGTAAATGCATTATCATTTTTTTTTCCATTTTATAGGTGAGGAAAATGGCAGAGAGGGTAAAAAAATTACCTAAGGCCACACAGCTAGTAAAGGTGCTTCCGACTGAGGTTTGGTTGACTTCAAAGTGTTTTCTAAAACAATGATTGCTGTGCCTGGTTGTACCTCTTGAGGGCCTCACTTCAGATCTCAGGAATTAGTATTTTAGGAAGTACAGCAGCAGTAGGTTTATTTTTAAATAGTCCATCAAGTGATTTCAAGGTGCAGTCAGATTAGGGAAATCTTGTGTCAAGATTTACACAGAATGACAGGAAAACCTGGTTGGATGAATGTATAAGCAACTTAAGAAAGTATGGTTTGGAAAGAGCACTAGACAAGGTGTCTGAATTCACATCTCTGTTCATTCAGGAGAGCGAAGTGTTGTTAGGAAAAGACAGAGAGCAAGGAGAGAGGAACCCAGGTCTAGTTCTTGCTTCTTTACAAGTTAGCAGTGTAAGTGGAGGCAAAAAGAAGTTGAACTAATGACTCATAAGGTCTCATGAAAGAGCTACAGTTCTGTGATTATAAAACATGTAAGAATGAGGTGGTGTGGGCTTCATTTGGTTTGATTAAAAATATTTCCTTGGGGGAAACAAAGTCTAAAAACTTGACCTTAATGAGTACAAATATACATAATTTTAGACAAAATACCAAATCAATTTTTAAAAGTCTTTTATAAATATCTGTGGTAATTTTTACTTTCATTATTTTTTCTGGAAGTGACTAATTGTTGACGCATTAAGATAGGTAGAAAAATGACCAATTATTAAAGCTTACTATTAATGCCTCTCTGGCCTTTTCAAATCCCTTCAAAAAAATAGTTTTATATAGATATTTACATGTAAAATGTCATATTTCCCCCAAATTGTTGAAAAATTCCCAGTTGAAAGGGAAATGTTTTTTTGAAAGTTAATTTACCATAAAAGTTAGTTTACATGTTGTCTCTAGAGTAGACTATTTCAACAGAATTTTGTTACATTTTAATAGCTTTGTCAAGAACTTGGATGTTGGACGATGTGGAAAACATGAATGTAAAATTTTCAGTTAAGGCAAATTAAGAAGGAAAAATATGAGATATAGGAGTCACACCCAATATAATATAATAGGCTAAAGCCAGTAAATTCTTGCATTTATGCACCTGCTCTCTCACACCACTTGTTTTCTATTACAGGATAGAGGGAGTCATTGCTTAATAGCAATTCATGTGAGAAAATCTATACTTTATGAACTCAAAATAAGCCATTATGTGACCTAGTTGCCCCCCAATGTAACACAGACTTAAATTTTGCACATCATGTCCTAGTGAGGGAAATGATGATATTCAGACTTGCTCTGTATGAAAGTTTATGTTGAGTATATGGTGAATTCTGGTGAATAGGGAAAGGTTACAGAGATGATAAGGGAGTCTTAAAATTATATCAAGAATTTTATAGGCAACTAGGAGTGTTTAGCATAAAGAAAACAATTGAGCTAGGGAATCATTCCAATTTTATTTTCAGTGTTTGGATTTTGTTTTAGGAATACCGCATCTAGAGTAGACTCATAGGTGGAAGTTATAGAGACAGCTTTCATAGAAGCCTAAGAAAACAAAATAGAATCTTTTGATATTGGACAACCTGCTGTCTGAGAAAATTCAACCTTTGGGTAGGGCTGCCATTGAAGTGGGTATGAAATAGGGTGGATGATGGGATGTGGGTTAACCTGTTTTAGTTCTCCAAATTTAGAAGTATCGTTTTAGTGAATTAAATAGCAAAATAAACTTGGTGATAAAATATTTAGGCAAAACTGAATCCTTTTTTTATGTAAGGCTCAGATATAATTACCATAAAATGCAATCCTTGACTCAAACAACATTTCACTTTTGTGATGATTAATTACACAGAGTAATGGAATTGCCATAATTACTTGCTTCTAATGTGTTTGCCACACTTTATTAAGAGTAATCATTACAAAATGCTAATCTCTTTATTCACCTCCCTGTTTAAAATACAAACATTCTGCATTGATTATTTTAGGAAAAAGTTACATTAAAAAAAATAATTTCTAATTTTTCAATTACAGTAGACATGCGATATTATATTAGTTTCAGGTGTATGACATAGTGATTAGACATTTATATAACTTACGAGATAAATCTAGTACCCATCTGAAACCATATACAGTTATTACAACATTATTGACTATATTTCTTGTTATATTTACACCCATAGAATTATTTTATAACTACCAATTTGTACTTCTTAATCTCTTCTCATTTTTTACCCACCCCAAATCCCCTCGCAACTGGCAACTCTCAAAATATTCTTTGTATCTATGTGTTTGTTTGTTTTGTTTGTTTGTTTATTTTGTTCTTTAGATTCCATATATAAATGAAATCGTGGCATTTGTCTTTCTCTTTCTGACTTATTCCACTCAGCATAATACCCTCAAGGTCAATTCATGTTGCAAATGGCAAGATATTATATTTTATGAGTAATATTCCATTGTGTATACGTGCTACCTCCTCCTTGTCCATTCATTCATTGATGGACACGCCGGTTGCCTCCATATTTTGGCTATTGTAAAGAATGATACAATGAACATATATGGAGGCGCATGTTCCTTCAAGGTAATGTTTTGGATTTCTTCAGATAAATACCCAGAATTGGGATTTCTGGATTCTTCTTTGTCTCATATTATAGCCTTTATATTAGTCTATTTTGTTTGGTATAAGTGTTTCTATCCCAGCTTGTTTGTTTGTTTGTTGGTTTCTTGTTTCATGAAATGTCTTTTTTCATTTCTTTACTTTCAGTCTGTGTGTCTTTCAATCTGAAGTGAGTTTCTGGTAGGTGGCAAATGTAAGACTTATTTTATTATTCATTCAGCCATCTTATGTCTTTTGATTAGAACATTTAATTGATTTATATTTAAAGTAACTGTAGGTATATAGTTATTGCCATTTAATTATTCATATTTTTATCTTTTTTTTTTTTTTCTTAAAGAAGTCCTTGTAATATTTCTTGTAACACTGGTTTGATGCTGATAAACTTTTTTAGCATTGTCTTGTTTGGGAAGCTCTTCATCTATTCTTTGATTCTAAATGATAGCTTTGCTACATAGAGTAATCTTGGTTATAGGTCCTTGCTTTCTATCACTTTAAATATTTCCTGCTAGTCTCTTATGGCCTGCAAAGTTTCTGTTGAGAAATCAGATGGCAATTTTATGGGAGCTCCCTTGTAGGTAACTAACTGCTTTTCTCTTACTGCTTTTAAGATTCTCTCTTTGTCTTTAAGCTTTGGCATTAACTATGATGTGTTGTGGTATGGGCCCCTTTGGGTTCATTCACTTGGGACCCTCTGCAATTCCTAGCCTTGTATATATATTTTTTGTTCACCAGGTTAGGGAAGTTGTCAGTCATGCTTTCTTCAAATTTTTCAGTTTCTTGCTCTCTCTTTCTTCTCCTTCTGGTACCCCTATAATGCAAATGTTGGTATGCTTGATATTGTCCCAGAGGTCCCTTAAAATATTCTCATTTCTTGGATTTTTTCTTTTTTCTGTCCTGATTGGATGTTTTTTGCTACCTTATCTTCCAAGTTTCTGATTTAAACCTCTGCTTCATCGACTCTACTGTTGATTCACTCTAATGTATTTTTTTTATTTGTTATTGTATCCTTCATTTCTGACTGGTTCTTTTTTATGTTTTCTATCTCATTTTTATATTTTCTATCTTTTTGTTGAAGTTTCCCTGAAATCATTGAGCATCCTTATAGCCAGGGTTTTGAACTCTGCCTCTGGTAGACTGCTGTGTCCATTTTATTTAGTTCTTTAGCTGAAGCTTTGTCCTGTTTTTTGTGTGGGTTTTTTTTTGTGTTTTGTTTTCCATTTGGGACATGTTTCTTTGTTTTTCCATTTTCGCTGGCTCCCTGTCTTGTTTTTCTGTATTAAGTAGAGCTGCTATGCCTCACAGTTTTAGTAGTGTGGCTTTATGTAGTAGGTGTACTATGGGATACAGTGGCAAAGACTCCTTGGTCACCAGAGCCAGGTGCTCCAGGTGTGTCTTTTGTGTGGGTTGTGTGTGTCCTCCTGTTGTAGTTGAGCCTTGGTGGTTGTTTGTACCTCAGTGGGAGGGATTGGCCCTCTGGCTGATTGGTTGTGAGGACTCGCCATGACTACAGTGGAGGAGCTGTTGTGTAGGGGCTGACCCTAAGGAGCAGGATTCATGTTAGCAGGGCTCTGGTGCCTATCCAGCTTCCCCTTTGGGTGTGTTGTCAACATAAGTAGCTGGGTGGTGCTTTAGCTAGTTTCAAAGCCAGCTACCAGGTATGCCAGCCCTGGAGCTTATTGGAGGACCTCTGCTGCAGACCATGTTCAGACAGTCTCTGCCCTGCCTGGTGCCAGCTGGAATAAGCCACAAAGCAATCTACAGATGGCTGCCACCCATTCTGGACTTGAGTGTGCCTGGGAGAGGACAAGCCTTGAACCAAGATCAGATGCTTCTTGTTTGTGTTTTGTGAACCTTTGAGAAATTTTAGGAATATCCACAGCATGAGCTAAGGCAGGCCATTTGTATGTGAAAACCACTAGAAATGGTGTCAGTGAGCCCACATATTGGGGGGCGACAGGGTCTCAGGAAATCATCAGGGTAAGGCGGTCTGTGTTAGCCAGGGTGATGAAAACTCAGATATGGTGCCCACCTAAGGCAAAAGATATTTTCTGGTTTTAGTTATGTGCAATGGGAGGGGAGAGGGCTCAACAAAGGAACAATGCCACTTGTCTGGGAGAAAGCTGCCACTCCTGCCCTCGCCCTGAAGAGTGACATTTCACTTTCTCACCATATGTCCTTGGTACCTTTCAAGTTGCTGCCCCAGCACTGGAGCTCAGAGTAAGTGAGTCCATTAGCAAGCAACTCCATGTGTAGGCCCTTTAAGAGGGACCATAGCGATCTTCCATCTGACTCAGACACCATCTCCACTAGTTTTTATTTCCAGAAGTTATGGGGATTTATCTTCCTGGCCCTGGGACCCTGGGCTAGGGAGCCTGGTGTGGGGCTGGGGCCCTTTGATCCTCAGGGGGCACTTCTGTAGCTGTGATATTCCTCCCAGTTTTTAACTGCCTTACGTGCGTGTAGGACCAGCCTGTTCTGTGTCTCTGCCTCCCTTACCAGTCTCCATGACTTTCTCTGTGTCCTTAGTTGTAGGACTTCTCTTCAACTGGACTTCAGGGGATGCTGAGGGATGGTTGTTTTGTTGTTTAGTTGTAATTTTGATGTGACTGTTAGAGGATGCAAACCCAGCATTTATTTACTCTGCCATCTGGACCAGAAATCCTAAAGGTTCATATTCTTAACATGACCTACAAAGTCCATCAAGGTGTACCCCTACCAGCTTCTGCAGTTTTATGCTGTATGAATATCACCCTTCATTTCCAACCCAACCACATTAGTCTAATATTATGATAATTTCTCATATATATACCATGCTCCCATGTGCTACACATCAGTTCTTATGCTGTTCCCCCCCTCCCCACCACCCCCCCATGGATGGCCGCCTCATTCCCAGACAATTTCTACTCTCTTCCTTCCCGATCTCAGATCACTTTTCACTTAATCAAGGGAAGCATTCTTGATTTTCCTATTTAGACCTTACATCCTTTTACACATACTCATACTCTGTATTTCTCATTCACAGCATTGATTTTTTTTCATTTAATATCTGTTTCCCCTACTAAAATATAAACATTGTAAGGCAGAAGACATTTTCTGTTTTTAGTTTACTATTGAATTCCTGGTACCTTGCAATAAGTGCATATCACAATAAATATGTGTTGAATAATGTAAATGGAACACTTAGAAGACAACATTTAGAGAAAGGATGAGTTACAGTGACCCTAGGCATTAAATTAATTTTATATAGTGCTTGCAATTTTTAGACTGTTTTTTTACAGAAGTCCTAAGAGCTAGGGGTATTATATATTATATTATATTATATTATATTATATTATATTATATTATATTATTTATTGTGTTATTTTATATATTTATTGTATCATATTATATAATAAATTTTACAGATAAAAACATTTTACTCCTTTCAACTTTATAGATAAAGACTGTTAACTAGCTCAAGATTAATAGTTAATATGTAGCAGATTTATGATTAGAAACTAAGAGTTTGAGATTTTAGGGTAATAACCATCCACTTGATATACCTAGGTATTATGTTCTTTTGCAACTTGTTTCAAATAGCATATTTTCTTTAAGACTTTATTACTTCAGGTTGCTCTAACAAAATTCCACAGATCGTGTCATTTAAACAAGAAACATTTATTTTTCACATTCTAGAGGCTGGGAAGGAAGCCCAAGGTCAAGGTAGCAGCAGATTTGATGTCTGGTGAGGGCCCGTTCCATGGTCTGCAGATGGTCATCTTGTTGTACATACATGCATATGAAGAGGAGAGAGACCTCTTCTTATAGGGCATTAATCTTATGGGCTCTACCTTCGTGATCTTGTCTAAACCTAATTAGCTCTACCTCCAGGTTCTACCTCCAAATGCCATGACATTAGGTTTCAGTGTATGAATTTTAGGATACAAATATTCTATTTATAGCAAGGACTAAGCTATATTTTATTTATACCTACTAATCGAAAATATATTTATTGTTTTAAAAATTACATACGGAATTCTCAGTTAATTATGTTTTAGAGACCTTGACAGGTAGAATTTGAAAAGTGAAAGTAACACTGCCATCTAGTGACAACTAACCTGAATGAAATTCGAAAACTGGATTTACAGGTTAAGTTCCCTGGGAATGGTATAGATAGAACAAGTCATTCATGCAGAGTGAGTGGGTCAGGCACATAACTTAGGGAAGTCATTTCTTTTTACTGAAATTTGAGGCAGTTGATTCTTTTGAAGGTCATGAATGATGATGAAATAAAACAAATGCTTTCTGTGGAACATTAGCCATGTAGTAAGATTATGCTAATTGACAAGATCCATCTCCATTTTCCTCACTCTCTTCACTGCTTCTGAATGAGGGAATTTATATTTTGACAACCTAATAAAATTTTTTCATCTTTTAAAGTACAGTTTACAATACTAAGTATATTCAGCAACAAACACATATGAGGAAAGGAGTCCTTGGTAAAATGTTTGGTTAGATTTTGCAGCCTCATAAAGAAGAAATGGAATACCAAAATAAACTTCATTTATCTCAACAGAACACGTAATTAGTTACCAAAAAGTATCACATTATTTTTGGAGAATGAGGTTGTGCAATGGGGTTATGACTGGCTTTGACTCCCTTCTGATTTGGGATTGCTCCTAGTTTTGGGTCCAGGATAAACCTTAGAAGAGTTATGCTTGAGAGGAAACCTGAAGATGGGTAGACATAGTAAGGTGAGGAGTTTAAAGGCAGGTGGTGGTGTGAAAGAGGGTCATGTCTAGGCTGAGAGTGTTCTGGAGAAAGGATGTCAACTGTAATTTGAAAATAAAAATATTGAAAACAGGACAGAAGTGAAAAACTTTGTTTGAAATTCTTGGCACCTTATCTGTGAACAAAGGATTCAACACTGCACCAGTATGGAAGTGGAGAACATACTGAAGTTCTTTAGCGGTCTTGAAACTCAGGACAGGGTGGTGGGGAGGAACAAGAACTTGGCCCCGTGCTATAGGAATGCACTGTAACACTAGTAGAAAGGAGAGATGACTGTGTTTTATGGCAGTGCAGAGCAGAAAGAGACCAGTTTTTCTTCGGGGTTTTTGGTGAAAGTGGAGGGTTATTGAAGTTTCTTGAAGGAGTTGACACTTGCCATGAACCTTAAGGGAGGAGCAGGGTGAGGTGTGCAGCATGTTTGTTGTTTACTTTTGTCCTTGACTGTGTTTTGACCCTGGCCTTATTTGTTCAGCTAGGATTGTGTCTAAGCAGAGCCTCTGCATCTGTTCTTAACCTCAACTGCAGCCTTATCCTTTTACCTATGTGCCGGACACTCCTGGCTTACCTTCGAGGATCTCAGAAGGTAAGAACAAAAATTCTACTCATAGATTGCAGCATAAAAGTCAAATGCAACATTGGCATGTTAGTCCTATTTTTCAATGGCAGTAAAGACCATGTTACCTTGCAAGATGATCAGTGAGCTATTTTATGTAACAACAATAGATAAGGGCAGAGGTTAATAGGAAAAGTTATTAATAGTGGTATCAGGCACTATGCTAAGCACCTCACATATGTAATTGTGACTCCTCACAAGATTCTGCAATCAGGCAGATAAAGAACCAAGGCATAGAGAGTTTTAGTAGTAACTTGATGAAGATCATGAGACTAGTGTAGGGCATGGCAGGGCTAAGACCAGTCCCAGTACTATGCTCTTTTCACTACACCTGCCTCATTGAGATCCTGTTTTTTCATTGAATTAAAAGCAGGTAAGCAAACATAGCCCTGTGGCCTTTGAGCAACACCTAAAATGACTGCTGGTATTGGTGGCTATTTATCTCTTCTTACAACACCTACCTACCTTGAGCCATGGAATAGGTTTGGGAAAGATGTCTTGATTAAATAGGGATATCATGTGTGATATACAGGGTTGTAAAATGAAAAATAAAAGAAAACAGGAAAGCACTTTGGAAATTAAAACTCAACTGAAATTCTTTTGTCTTCAGTTATCAGTGTGTGTGTGTGTGTGTGTGTGTGTGTGTGTGTGCACGCGCGCGCGTGCTTCGTAAGTGCTGGAAGGATACTGATATTTTAATAGTTAACATGGGGTTATTTTGATGTTCTGTGAAGTTTACTACAGTAAAACTTCTCAAGCTTTTCACATGATTATATTTGGAAACTATTTTTAATAAGGTAATATGTAGTAATAACTCTATTTCTTGGTTGCCTACCATTGTAAAATGCTGGGTTTTGATCCCTGAGGTTGGCCATTGGCCTGCCCTGAAGGAAAAGGAGATAAAAGGCAGGAAATGAAAAGTGCCCACCCAAGTCTCTCAGTGTTTAATACATCTTAAAGGATTGTCCTCCAGTGTACAACATAGATAGTCAAAGATGCTTGACATATTATTTTTCTATGAGATCAATCAGGCATTTTAAACAATAAAGGAAATTGCTTCATTTAAACAATAATCTTATTTTTGACTACAGAAAGAAATCATATATATACTGAAATTCAAACACTCTAGACATTTGCAAAATAGTCAGTGAAGGTTTCCCCTGATACTACTCTGCCAGAAAAACTGCTGATTACAATTTGGGGTAAAAGCCTGCAGATAGAGCCTTTAATTTTAAGCACTATAGGATCATAACTCAGTGCTCAGGAATGTGGTTAGAATTTTTGAATTTGAATGTAATGTTTTAAATCATTTTTATCTAGCAGTGTATCTCGCATATCTTTTCATATCAATAAGCCTCTCACATTACCTTTAATGGTTTGAGTGTTCCATTGACTAGATACAATTGTTCTCACCGGTTTTTAATATTTCTAAAACTTTGATATTACAATGAATGCTATAGTGAAAAATTTCATACATATATACTTATATTTCCTTTGCTGCATCATTTATCATATTAAATGATTTTTATTTAGGTTCCAAGTAGGAGAACAAGAAGATTGTTGGATAAAAGCAGAACATTCCATATAACCTGTGGTTTTACTATCTGTATTTTCTCAGGTAAGAAATCCAAAAGATGTTCAATGTTGTGTTAGAATAACACACTAAATGAGTGGTATTTTTATCATTTTATACATTATTTACTGTCACCAACTTGTTATTTTCTTATTATATAGCTTAATTTTCTCTTCTGTGTATTTAAAAAGAGTTGCTAGTAGCACTATAGCAAATGGTGGTGCCTAATGCCTTACGGACATGAATATTTTACATTATCACGTGCGAAGGTTGGACCACAGCTGGTGGTGATTGTTAAAAGTAAGTAATTTCATTTAGAAAGATTGGAAGAAGCAGATTAAAAGTTTTTAAGCTGAAAAATAATGATAGGAATTTAAATGTATCAAAATTAGAATGCAAAGTATACATTCATAGAATATCATTACACCCCAAATTATATTTGATGTTTCTTTGATAATAATACTTGGATAGAAGAGCAAATGTCAGAAATTTGTGGAAATTTACCCAGCTCAATTTCAAGTTAAAATATAAAGTGAGACTCTTTTGGTTTCTAAGAGCCATTTAAAAATAATGTATAACATGAGCATTTTTATACTCCTTTTCAAATTTTTGAAACAGAAAGTAATAAACGTGAATTAAGTGCATGGAATCTGGAAATGCATTATGAAGTAACTTTCCCCAGCTGCTATTCTGCCTTACTGTGTGACATAGCCTTCCTGGTCTTTAGTTTGTTCAATATAAAATTCACAGTAGCATGTACCTCATAGTTTTTAGACTAAAATGAGACATGGATATGGATAAGATGCTTGACATATTTTTTTTTATATGAAGTTCTGAAGATAGAATTTGGTATTATAATTTACAATCTTAGGAGTCAGTTATCTCGGTGGTTTGATACCTGACATTTTCATTTGGTATTTAGTGCATAGTACATAGCTGCTTTGATACTAGGAATACTTGGTCTGGGTATTAACATATGGCCATTTTGAATCAGGAGTGTTTTGGCACATCTATTAAACGTTCAGCTTTTTAAAAATTGCCAGCTATTGTTAAAACAGGCATCTCCACTGTTTTATCCCTAAACATCATGGGTAGTTCCCATGTGTGGAGAGGAGAGATGTGGGGAGGCTCAGGGATGGCGTTAGAACTCTAATACATCTCAAGGCTGAGGATGGAAGAAGAGTCCAGGATGAAACGAGTACCAAGGGTGTGATAAGGGTTAAGGATGGATTAGGACTAGGGAGCGTGAACGGTCAGAAAGGGAGGAGAATTACAGAATGCAGGAGCATTCATAACTTGATTTTTTCTGAACTGTAGTTGTGTCCAAATATTCTAGTTCAATTGGAAAACAAACAAGATGGTGGAGTATTGCCATGAACGAGCATGTGTTTCAGAGGGTCTGCATTCTGCCACTTGCTAGTAGTCTGACCTTAGCTAAGTTATCTTTCCAATGATTCTGCCTCCCTCATTGTTTTGTTGTGAGACTTAAATGAGAATATCCTTGCAAAGTTCCTGGCATAGCTTTCTTCCTGCTTCCTGAAATCAGAAGCCCTGAATCTTTTTGACCTAACAGTTCTGCCAAAGTAGGTGAATGTATCCCTTGAGGATGTATTGCATACAGCTTTTACCTAGGACTTTTGTTTGAGAGAATTCAGAAAGAATGGCCATTTCTCTAAGGATGCCTTTGCATTTGTGAGCCATAAAGCATGTAGCTAACAAATAAACCATTAATTTAAAAAGGGTTTTTTTTGTGGGGTTTTTTTGTGTGTTTTTTTTTACTATAGATTTTAGACCTGATAAAGCTATAGGACAGAGATAGTTTTACTTAAATAATGTTTTATACCTGGGCCATAGTCAAGTCCCACCTAGATATTCTCTGTCTTATTCCTTTGGAACCCTGTCCTGGCTTGTTAGTTAACCCAATTCCAGCTCCCTGTTTATTTATTTATTTTTTTAAGATTTATTTTATTGTTTGAGAAAAGATGAGAGAGAGAGAGAGAGAGAGAGAGAGAGAGAGAGAGAGAGAGAGAGAGAGAGAGAGAGAGAGAGAGA
>PVKE010036959.1:0-16134 GCA_004027555.1 Craseonycteris thonglongyai | reverse complement strand
TTTTTTTTTTTTTTTTTTTTTTTATCTTTTCACATTTATAGAGAGAGAAATTATCTTTTTGTCTTCAGTGCATATTTATTTCTATTTTACTTTTGACAGATAGAGAGAGAGACAGAGACAGAGACAGTTAGAGAACCGAACTGTGGGAACTCCCCAGCTCAGCATGTGGGTCCTGCCTGGGCCGGAGCCGGGACTCGATCCCCGGTCCCCGTGGCCTCAAAGCGAGCGCTCAACCCGCTGAGCCGTCCCGGCTTTCCCCTCCTCTATCTATTAATGGTCACTTCTCATTCCCCACATCCCATCAGCTCTAAGAACCACCAATCTACTTTCTGTCTCCATAGCTTGTTCCATTCTGGACATTTTATATAAGTGCAATTATACAATGTATGGTCTTTGGTGACTGGCTTTTTTCACTTATAAAATTCTCAAGATTCATTCATATTTTAGCATGTATCAGTACTCTATTCCTTTTTATGGCTGAATAATTGGGTAAACCACTTTTTATTCATCTGTTAATTAGTTGGACATTTGGTTTGCTTTCACCTTTTGGTTATTATGAATAAGTCTGTTATAAACATTGCGTACATGTTTTTGTGTGGACACACATTTTCATTTCTCTTGGATATATACTTAGGAGTAGAATTGGTGGATCATATGGCAAATCTATGTTTAACCTTTTGAGGAACTAACAATTTGTTTTCCAAACTGTCTGCATCATTTTCCATTTCCACCAGCAGTGTATAAGAGTTCCAATTTCTCCACATCCTTGCCAATATTTGCTCTTATCTGTCTTTTTATTTTAGCCATCTTAATGGGTGTGAAGTAGTATCTCAGTGTTGTTTTTGATTTGCATTGCCCTGATGGCTAATGGTGTTGAGCATCATTTCATGTGTTTATTGACCATTGATATATCTTCTTTGGAGTAATGTTTATTCAATAAGCCCACTTTAAAACTTTGTCTTTTTATTACTAATTTGTAAAAGTTTTTAATATAGTATTAAAACTTATTAGATATATTATTTGCAAATATTTTCTCCTGTTCTGTGGGTTGTACTTTTACGTTCTCAGTGGTATCATTGGCAGTGCAAATATTTTTAATTGTGATGAAGTTGAATTTATTTATGTTTTCTGTTGTTGCCTGTGTGTTTTTGGTGTTTTATTTAGGAAGTTATTGCCTAATCCAAGGACACAAAGATTTACTCTAGTGTTTGCATCTAAAAATCACATTGTTTTTTAGCTCTTCCATTTAGGTGTTTGATCCATTTTAGGTTAATTTCTGTGTATGGAATAAAGAAGGAATTCAACTTTCTTCTTTTTACATGTGATATGCAGTTGTTCCAGGACTATTTGTTGAAAAGACTATTCTTTCCTCATTGAATTATCTTGGCACACTTCTTTAAATCAATTCACTGTAAATGTAAGAGTTTGTTTATGGGTTCTCAATTCTGTTCTATTGCTCTGTCTATCTTTGTATAGTATCCAGTATCATACTGTGTCACTGTAGTTTTATATTAAGTTTTTAAATTAAGAAATGTAAATCATCCCTTTTCCTCTTCTTTTTGCAAAATTGTTTTGGTTATTCTTGGTCCCTTGCATTTCCATATAAAATTTAGAATCTGCCTGTCAATTTTTGCAAAAAAAAAATGGCAGCTAGAGCTTCAATAGGGATTGTGTTGAATCTGTAGGTCAACTTGGGGAGTATTTCCTCTTAACAATATTACATCTTCTGATTCATGAACATGTGATTGCATTCCATTTATTTAGGTCTTCTTTAATTTTTTTCTATGATACTTTGTTGATTTTCAGAGTAAGTTTTTAATTTGTTTTGTTTAGTATGTCCCTAAGTATCTTATAATTTTTAACACCATTGTGAATAAAATTGCTTTCATAATTTCATTTTCAGATTCTTCATTGCTAATAAATATAAATATAATTGATTTTTGTATATCAATCTTTTATCCTGCAAACTTGCTGAACTCATTTATTAGTTCTAATAGCTTTTTAGTGGATTCTTCAGGATTTTCTATATATAAGATCATGTGATCTGCAATACACATAGTTTTACTTTTTCAAAACTAGAATCTTTGGGACCCAGTCCAGAGCATGTTTATTTTATTAGAAATGTCCTAAAAGGAGGTTGTAGTTGTCCTGGAAAAATATTAAAGCAGTTACTCCCCAAAATTCATTGATCCCAATTTCAAGGATTAGGTGTTTGAGACAGACTTGAACTTAAACCTAATATAGCTAAATATATTCCATCAACACCTATATTAATTTGTTAGGACTATCATAACTAAATACCACAGACTGCGGGGGGGGGGGGCTTAAACGATAGAAATTTATTTTCTTACAGTTCTAGAGAAGGCCAAGATCAAGATGTCAGCAAGTGACCAAGGTGTCTCCTGTGGTCTCTCTCCTTGGCACGCAGATGGCCACCTGCTTGTCCCGACTTCACATGGTCGTTCCGCTGTGCACACACATCCTTTGTGTCTCTTTGTGTGTCCAAATTTCCTCTTCTTATAAAGACACCAGTCAGGCTGGATTAGCACCCACAGTCATGGCCTCATCGTAGTTTACACCTCTTTTTAAAGCCCTACCATCATACACCATCATATTCTGAAGTGTTGGGGGCTAGGGCTTCAATATATGAATTTTGGGAAGATACAGTTCATCCCATAGCAATAACCTTCTTGGCTTTCCTCTGAAAGATCTGATGTCTGGTGAGTTGCAACTTGGGAAGCCAGAATTTGTTTAAATAACTCATTCAATATGACCACCAAATGAGAGTAACTCAGAGTCAGAATTAAAAGGCACTGCCAATTAATTGTCCTTGAGCTAAAGGATCTTTATGTGTGGTTCTGTGGGTTACTTGAGCTCATTTTATTAGGGTTTACCCTATAGCAACATCAAGGATGCTCAATGACCAGCTATCAGACCCAGACATAGACATAACACCTAAAACTTCTATTTATACTGCCTGCTTTAAAAAAAAAAAAAAGGCAAAAATAATTCCAGATCCTGCTGTGTAAACATCAGAGTAATGTCTTGCAAGAGGAGTCCTTCTGTGAAGTGATATTTGAAGTTCTTAAATGCAAACACTCCTGTGAACTTTAAAGTTTTCAAATGCAAAAGCTCACTCTAATTTGTTCTCTTTTGAGTGTTGGGTCAGTTTTGGAAGCTCAAGATGTAACTATTCTTTGCTCTGTAATTTTTATAAAAGCCCAAAGCAAGTTTCTGCTTATCTCAATTAGTTATGTCAGTAGGGACTGAAAATCAAGATTTCTGTCTAAGTCATCTGAGCTGAGGAGTCACCTCAGCTGATGGTATTATCTCCCTCTTTGCAGGCTCTGCTCCCTTGTTCAGCCTTTTATTTTTAACTCTCCTGCTTTCTGAATGTTTTTATTGACATCTGGCCACAAACCCTTTTTGGAAGCAGGCAGTTATAATTCACCCACAAGGAAATCAATAAAAACCTGTACAATCCACAGTAAGATTGATTTGCCCCCAGATAACCAGGAGCCTGAAGGTTCAGCAGTTGTGCCCATGCGAGTATCTGCAGGAGTGTGGAAGGTAAGAGGGGCGTTGCGTTCTGAAGGAAAGGGTCAGCTGCCAACTCCCAGAGGCTCCAGGAAGGAATGGACTTTGGCCTCCATCCACGCAGTTCTCATCCGGCCTCAGGGGAGAGCTCTGTTTCCATTTCATCCAGCTCAGATATTTCCATCTATATCCCGTGGCTTTTTCTCATCTCCTGAGGATCTGCTTCAGAGCTAAAGTATCTTCTTTAAGTATGAAGCATAGGCAGTGGGAATGAATGGCTGTATTTGCTGAGGCTGGTGGGGTATGGCAGGGCAGTATATTACTATAGCACAGAGGCTATAGGAGGAAAGAAGCTCTATCAAGCTGTTATGACGCTACCACTTTTGTCATCATGAGCTGGGGAGGCATCTCCTCCAGCCAGAACTCCAAGAAATCAAAAGTTTGAAAGTCATTGTACAGACGTTGAATGGTAGGCCCAGAGAAAGGCCTGACTGGCCCAAGGTCATAGAGTGGTTTCATAACCAGCTCACAAAGAAATGGCCTCACTGCTTTGAAATCCTAGTTCTCTTCCTAAAAGTAGCTTTGCTCAGGAAATGCAAATGCTACATAGAAAAAATATCAACCAGTTCATTTATTAAAAATGAGTATATCAGGGGATGCCAGGATAGCTCAGTGGTTAAGCATTTGCTTCCCAATCATGAGGTCTGGGGTTCGATTCTTGGCCTCGGCTTGTGCAGACCCATATGCTGAACTGTGGCACAGCTGGTAAGCGCTGCAATGGCTCGGCAACGAAGGTGCTCACTTCCCACTTGGGAGGCCCCTGGTTCGGTTTCCACCCTGTGCAGCCCCACATCCACCTGTGTAGAATGAAATCGTGTCACAACTAATGATATACGACTATGGAGACTGCTCTGGGCCCTCCCCCTTCTCTCTTTCTCCTTCTTTCAAACAATAAAATAAAATAAAATAGTATATCGAATTGCCCACAGTAGTAAGGACCATTAGGGTTGTCAGACAATTTGGACCAACCCTTCATTCCGTCTTGGATAATGTGAGTATACTAACCTTTGAAAAGAGAATTTTTTAGAAAGGTCTTTTTTTCTCCTCTCCCTCAGGAAAAATATTCCTGCTGCAAGGCCCAGGTACTGGGGTCAGATGTGGGGGAAGCAGTGGGACAGTGTTTCATTGAGGGCAGGACCTCACTAGTCCCAGGAGGGAGAATCAGGCTCAGGACCATCGCGGACTACAGGGAAGACCTCAGGTCCCGCAAATGTCTCATATTACTTCCCAGGTGTCCCTAGTTTCCTCAAGTTGTGCATGTCTATTACCTCAGCCTTGATCCTTCCGGAAGTCTTGTCCTCTCTCCCCTTAGGGGCTTTCTGAAGGTTTGTGCATTTAAAGTGTATTAAACAATTATTTGATTCAGTTCAACATGTGCCAAATGTTAATAATTATATATCAAATGATGGGGAAACAAAAATGAGAAAGATTGGGTTTTGAAGGATGAATAAGGAGTCTGCCATGAAAACCATTGAGTTGCTGTCAGACGAGTGGGGGAGACCACCCTGAAAACAAATTAATTGCCCTTATGTTAGAGCAGGTTTGGCAAACTTTTTTAATAAAAAGCCAGATAGTAAATATTTTAGGTTTTGTGAGTCAGAGTTTGTGTAACTACTCACCTCTGCCCTTGTAGAGCAAAAATAGTCACAGGCAATAAATAAATGAATGGTTGTAACTGCGTGCCAATAAAACTTTATAAAAACAGTCAAAGGGGCAGATTTGACCCACAGGTTATAGTTTGCTAAATCCGGTGTATGACAAAGGTCATCATTATATGGGAATACAAATACAAATAATAATAATAACAATAATAATAATAATAAATACTAAAACTATTACTCTGATAGCTTACTCTGTACTAGACCTTACTGGACACTGTATATACAATTTACATGTGTTTGCATACATATTTTTCACGTACTTATTTGTGAGGACACTAATATTCAACAGCCAAAGTCACAGAGCTAGGAAGTGGCAAATACAAGGTAAAACCCAAACCTCTTTGGTTCTATAGTCTATGTTCCCAACTAAACAGTTTAAAATTCAGAAGGAAAATATGGAGAAGGGGTTCATCTGGTGGGGGTCATGAGGTGGCTGAAGCATGAGTAGGGTCTTTCATGAGGGTTTTTGAGGCTGAAAGAGTGGCAGGGGCTTTGAAAGCACATGGAATGTTTTGGAAACGGGTATAAAGAGATGCTGGGGTGTGTGATACGTTGGTGGTAGTCTCTGAGAAGAAACAGGAGAGGCTAGTGAGCTCAGAGCAGAAAGTCTCTCATCCATGCCAATGAACCTGGACTTTATGGACCAGGGCTTTTCCAGCTCTGGTCTTCTGGATATGCTGCATCAGACTCCACTGAGGGACTCTTAGCCATAAAGATTCCTGCGCCCCATCTCCAGATGTTTTGATTCAGTAGATCTAGAATGGGCCCAGGAGTGTACATTTTTTAAAGATCTATTTTATTGTTTTTGACAAAGAGAGAGACAGAGAGAAACACAGAGAAGGGGAGGGCCCAGAGCAATATCCATAGTTGTATGTCATCAATTTTTCAACATGGTTTCATTCCACACAATTGGGTGAGGGCCTTTCAGGGCAGGGACCAGGCTGGGGGTCTCCTGCATGGGAGGCATGCTCTTGTGAGCTGGGAGCTAAACTGGGGGTCTCCCACATGGAAAGCTCACCCCAGTGAGAACTGAACTGAGGCCACACCCTAGTTCAGCATATGGGTCTGCATGGGTCAGAGCTGAGACTGGGACTTGATCCTTGAACCCTGGGGCTGCAAAGCAAGCCCTTAACCCACTGAGCCATCCTGGCTTCCCTCAGGAGTGTGCATTTTATAAAACAACTAAGATGATTCTACTAAGCATTCTCAGGTTTGGAATCAGTGCATTGAGAGCCAATGAAATGTGTTACTCAAGGGGAAAATATAACTGAAGTTATGTTTTGGGAAAACCACTTTAACTTGGAAGATGGATTATTTTACCAGGACACCAACCCTCCCAAGGACCCATTTTCTGGTTAGTTATCAGCTTTTCTCGTCTGGAAATGAAGATAAGAAATTTCCAGAAACTTCTGAATTTCCAGAAGCTTCTTAAGAATGACTCAACTAAGGTATGCTGGGGTGGCTCAACAGGTTAAATGCTCGCTTTGTGGCCATGGGGTTTGGGGATCGAGTCCTGGCCCTGGCCCTGGCTCACACGAACCCTTATGCTGAACTGGGGTGTGCTTCCCTCGTGGGAGGCCCCCAGTTTGGTTCCCACCTGGGGAGTGCTTCCCATGCAGGAGGCCCCTGGCCTGGTTCCCACCCTACACAGCCCCATATCCACCTGTGTGGAATGAAACTATGTTAAAAACTGATGATATATAGCTATGGAGACTGCTCTGGGCCTTCCCCCTTCTCTGTCTCTGTCTCTTTCTGTCAAATAATAAAAATAAAATCTTTAAAAAAAAAAAGTGACTCAACTTAAACCCTGAATTAAACTCTATGCTTGTTCACCAAACAGTTAACTTGAGGAGAGATACACAAATAGCAAACTCAATTTAACAGACATAACGTAGGTTGACCATATGTACCATTTGAAACAGGACAGAAAACAGTGATACTGTCCTGTTTCAAATGGTATGTCTGGCCAGCCTACCCAGAAGGCTCTGTCACTGAGCCCCCCACAACCCTTCTTTGACCTCCTGAAGCACATAGTAGGCCAGACTCTGCCCTGCAGCCCAGGGCCAGGTTATTGGGCCTATTTCCACAGTGTCGAAGAACTGGGATTCCCAGAGTGGAGATGAACAGGGGGCAGGACTTGATCTGGGGACGTTCCATCCCAGTAGGGAAGAGCTGTTTCCTCTGTCTTAGATCATGCAGCTGCTTCCTGTCTGCCCCCGGGGAATGCTGTAGAAGGACTTTATTTCTGCGCCTCAGCTAGGGTTGTCCTTCCTGGCCCAGAGGCAGGGCTGTGATCCAGAGCCATCAAGATCACCGTGTCAGGAAACATCCATCTCCTGGTACTCTTCTTCTGTCTGTGCTGAGGCAAAAGAAGAACAGGAACGAATTCTCTCTTGATAAGGGCTGGAGACCCTCCTTTGGGCACAGAAGACCCACCTTTTAGTCCCGACTCTTTCCTGGTGGTGTGACCTAGGGCCAGGCACTGTACCTCTCGGAGGCTCATTTCCTCATCTGGAAAGTAGAGCGATAATACCTTCCTCACAGAGCTGAGAGGGTTTGAGAGCTAATCTGTACCCACTGCGCTGGAGGTGCAGAGTGAAGGGTGGTTTGATTCCTAGGGTCCTTGCTTACGAAAGGAAGGCTCGACCTACCGGGGATTGTGCAATTGCTCTGGCCCTGTGCTGTGTTCGCACAGCTGGGGCATAGCAGAAAGCTCGCTGCCCTCAAGCTTGGCTGATGCGATTCATGTACAGGAAACAGAACCCACCGCATGGCAGATGGGGACAGCTGCGCGGTGCTACCATTGAACAGAGAGCGCACCGCATCTGGGAGAAGTCAGGGAAGGCTTCCTGGGGAGGCAGCCTTAAAGGAGAAACCTCGGAGCCCCAGCGCCTAGCCTCGTAGCTGACACCAAGGAGGCAATCACCAAACATTTCTTGAATGAGTGAATTATTTAGGCCGGCACTGTGGAGCCCACCTTTTTCTTCTGACTTGCCCAAACCAGTTTCTGCATATAGGTCCTGTTGGTCACTTCCTAGAACAAAGCTGGAAAGGGCGAGAAGAAGGAGAGGGAGGAAGGGCATAGAGAGGCACACTGGAAACTGGACGTTTTTTTTCTTTTTTCTTTTTTTCTTTTTTGGGCAGGGAGAGGAGTGTTTCTGAGTAAAAGAAGAAATTTTATTTTTATCGGGAACAAAGGTCCCAAGGTGATAGGTTGCTGATCCTGGCTTTTCAGACAGGCTGCTCCTGTCAGTCTGAGTGGCCCTTGACAGATACTCTGTCCTGGATAAAGCAGCAGCTTGTCTTTCTTCATCCCCATGCTGAGGAATGGACGTCTTCAGATGCAGAGGCCCGACGATCTGAGGAAGAGGTTGTTAGCTCAGACTTCACCCTCCTGGTGGCTTCGGGGAGAGTCTGCATGTGCAGTGAAGGCAGCACGGCTAATGCCTCATCTCATTAGGCCCATTCAAGCTGGCTCGATGCCTCTGGTCTTCTCCCTGAAATAAAGGACCAGCCCCCAGAGGCCTCTCACAGGAATGGCTGATGCAGATACTGGATTGCCAGGAGCCTGGATAGCAGAGTCCCCTCGTCAGAGGAGGAGTTGGGCCATGTCACAGGGCTTGGGATCAGAGGCTGGGACCATCTTGAAACCTTCCTGGCTCCACTCTGTTGGGAAGTGGCTGCTCCCAGGAGGGCCATGGCAGCAGACGCTGGGGTGGTGGCCCATTTGAGCACACCTCATCAGCCATCTGGGGAAGGCGCTGGCTAGCTTTCCAAGTAGAGACAGGGCCAGGGGTCCTGCTCTGTGGCTTCCTGCTGGGTTTGGATTAAAGCGGGAAACTCATCGATAAGTTAATTCTAAAAGTCACTTTGCAAAGTATTCCGGGATGGTCACATGGAAGCACGAAGGTAGCATGGACGTCTCTGCTTTTTGTTAGGTTTTAGGTGGTTGAATCCTGGGGGAAATTTTTGCACATGTGTGGCAGGGAAGACAGGAAACGCAGTAACATCACTGAGAGAAAAACGTAGCTGTTAACCCGGGAAGCTCAGTGGGAATGAGGGTGGGCAAGGCCATCCACCTGCACAGGCGGTTACCCAGGTGATGTGTGTTTATGTCATTCAAGTAAAAAAAAAAAAAAAAAAATGGGGCCAAGTCTGCTCCACTTCTCACATGAGGAACTTCAAGGCCATGATGGGGCCACAAGTGAAATAAGCCCCGGAGGGAACACTTGGCTTCTCAAATCTTCTTCAACAACGAGGGTTTGTTCTTCTAACCCCTCTGTATCATAGAGCATGATACATTTGCTTTCACTCGCTCACTCACTCACTCATACATTCATTCATTCATTTGTATCCATTCAGGAAACCCCGAGAGATGAATTATACACTGACCCTGCCTTCAAGGACCCCATCACCGTCTAGACTCTAGGACATAATTAAAAAAAACTATATATATGGTAGTATTTTAATGAAAAGAGTATTATACATGGATTAGAGAAGATTAAAAAGTTAAAATGAGGACCAGACTGGAAGACCTTAAAGTTTCCTTTCTCATCTATACATTATGACTCTTCAAGAGACAACCTATCTTATTTTTGTCACATAGCTTGGCTCTACCATCTAATAAGTATTATCTTCAGCAAGTTACTTGACTTCATTTCCTCTTCTCTAAAGTGTGGATAAAAATGAAACCCATTTCTCAGGCCTATGGTTAGAATTCAGGGACCTAAAGCATGACACTTGCCTGACAGATAGTCACTATTCAATTAATATTAGCTATCATTGTTGTAGAGCCACTATAATGATTAGAAAAGACTATGTATGTGGAAAGCATGACATAGTGCTTAGCACATAGTAGTCTTCAAAAAGTATTAGTAATACTTCTACTTCCACTATTGATTTTACATTGTGAATGTAATGTAATTTCCTTTGGCCCAAGGAAATCAATAGTAATACATGCTGTCATCCTGGTAATAACACAACAAAACAGAGACACCAAGACATATTAAGAAAATTAGTCACAGGTCCCACCAGGAACAAAAACTTTCTGGAGCAAACAGCTTTGTCCAGCCCAGACAGACGATAGGCTTACCCATGGATAGTAACAGGTGCTGACTGACTTCTCTTGCCAGCCCCAGGGGAACACACACAGGGTCCTGAAGTTTAAGGCATGATTCTTAATGAAGTATGGAGAAAGGGGTTGGAGAGGGGAATGTGTCCCAGGAAGGGAGCCTCAGAGTTAATGAGAGGACCATTTGCACTTCCACTACCCCTGGAGATTTATACATCTGTTAGTTGAGAGAAATTGGTCATATACCTAAATTTAGGGCACTGGGTAGCAAAAAGGATGAGAACTAATGCTGGCCTTGTAAACAAATGATTATAAGACAAAGCAACAGAGCCATGAGGATAGGAGGACACAGAGCCCAGATGACATCAAAGGGGGAAGTCAGGGCTGGCTTTCTGGTAGAAGTGACATTTGAACTGAGTATTAAGGATGAGCAAGAGTTGGCCAGAGAATTCTAGACAGGAAATTCCGCAGGAAGGCTCCGAGCCTTAACTAGCACACACTGAAATGGAGACCACTGATGCTTAAGTGATCTGTGGTCACAGGAATAAACCGTTCTCTTTAAGTAACTTTTCATTACAACAAGAGACTATCTTCTTTTCCCTTTAACAATTCCATTATTTATTATGTAAGTAATGCTCATTGTAGAAAAATGGAAAAATATAAATATTTAAAATATGTTAATTTGAGTTTATTCATAATTCTACAAAAGGTAACCACTTTAACATGTGGATTTTAGCTTTCTAGACTTCTTGTCCCATGTATAGAGATAGTCATACCAAGGGGGAACCCCTCCCAAAACCCAAAAGTATCTTTCACTGATGTGAGAGGGATTGTGCACTCAGAATTTGTTCCTCCAGGTCAAATAGTAGGCCAAAGTTTTTACTGGGAAAGTTTGAGAAGGTTGTGTCATGATTTGCAAAAGAAACAGCCCGAGTTGTGGCAAACAGATGACTGGTTCTTCCACCATGACAATGCACCTACCCACACTGTGCTGAGTTTGCAGCAGTTTTTAAACAAAAACAGCATGACCCCCGTGCCTCACACTCTTAACTTGAGCAAATTTATTTTGTTTTCCTGGATGAAAAAAGTCCTCAAAGGGAAGCTTTTTGCCAATGTGCAAGAGGTGAAACAAAAAATGGCGGAAGTATGAATAAGCATCAAAATTGACAAGCTCAAAAACTGTTTTGAGCAGTGGAAAAAGTGTCTTGAATAAGTGTATGCATAGATATATGAGGGAGGACCCCCCAAAACAAAATTTATTTATAAAAAACTGTGTATTTATTTTTACATGTTTAAGCTTCAGTTACCTTCAAAGTACTCTCCATTTGATGCAATATGTTGTCTGACAATTAAGTTTGCAAACTAATTCTAAGAAAGTGCTATATAACTCATTGCTGAATATCACTTGGTCATCTTTGAAGCACTCCCCATGGGAAGCTATGCACTTACACCAGTGCCAAGTTCACCTTCAAAGCAATTTTGAAATTCTTTTTCTAAAATAGACATCACAGCCATTGTCTTATTATCCTTGATGTCATCAAAATGTCTTCCTTTCAATATTCCCTTTATCTTTGGGTAAAGAAAAAAGTCATTGGGGTCAGATCAGGTGAGTAGGGAGGGTGTTTCAATAGTTATTTGTTTGCTGGCTAAAAACTCCCTCACAGATAGTGCTGTGTGAGCTGGTGCACTGTGATGCAAGAACCATGAGCTTTCGGCAAAAAGTTCAGGTTGTTTTCCTCTAAGTCTTTCACATAGCCTTTTCAGCACTTTTTCCAGTTGGTACAAATTCATAATGAATAATCCTTCTGATACCAAAAAAGATGAGCAACATTGTTTTGAGTCTTGATTTGGACTGAGAATTTTTTTGGTCATGGAGAACTGGCTGACTTTCATTGTGCACTTCGACACTTTGTTTCAGGGTCATATTGGTACACCCATATTTCATCATCAGTGATAACATAGCCCAAAACATTGTCTTGTCTCTCCAACAGGTCTTGGCAAATCTGGACTCTCCTTTGCTTTTGTTCATCAGTGAGTTCCTTCGGGACCATTTTTGTACACACCTTTCTCATGCCAAGATTTTCAGAGATTTTCCTCTTCCTCTATTGATGTTTACTTGGTCTGCTTTGCTTCTCACAGTCAGCCAATGATTTTGAAGAGTAATTTGACTTATTTTTGTGATGTTTTCATCAGTTCTTTTTGTTGCTGGCCATCCTGACCTCTCTTTATCAGGGATGCTTTCTCTCCCTTCGTAAAGACATTTAATCCATTTGTACAGTGCCATTTCCTTCATGGTATTACCCCCATAAACTTAGATTAACATGTCCTTGATTTCACTCATACTCTTGCCAAGTGTAACATGAAATGTGATGTTTGTTCATTGCTCTAATTCAAGCTCCAACATTCTTGTGACGGTACACAAAAACACACAACCATGATAATGAATGCCACTCAGCAAGACATGCCACATATCTACATGAACACAGCTGTGAGACATTGATATACCAAGGTTATGAAACCTTACCAAGTTGTTTGTACAGTGCTGCTAATGTAAGCACACAGTGGCAAGTTCGCGACTTAATTGTCAGGCCTTGTATCTACATATAGTTCACATAAAATAAGCATAAAAATATCTATGATTTTTAAATGAAAGTAGAGTCATCACCTTTTTTTCCTCCCCAATCAATATATTTTGAACAGAAATGACTATGTCTGAAGCATCAAAACTTTGTGCATTTTAAACTCAAGGGCTGAACTGTAACGCAGCTGGTAACCTCCATGGCAGCAGCGAAGGTGCTTGCCTCCCACGAGGGAGGCCCCCAGTTTGGTTCCTGCCCCACGTGGCCCCACATCCACCCGTGTAGATTGAAACAATGTCATAACTAATGATGTACAGCTATGGAGACTGCTCTGGGCCCCTCCCCCTTCTCTCCCTCTCTCTCTCTTTTGTCACCTTCTCTCAAACAGTAGAATAAATCTTAAAAAAACAACTTTATGCATTTTAGCCAGCTTGGATAAAAATTCTAATATGAAACTTGCTCTCCTGTCTTTTCTAAGGAGTGAGCACCTGGGCTGTGCTTCATTCATGTCCACCAACTTTTGTGCCAAGCTATAAACCAAGCAGAGCTCAGTGAGTAGGAAGGAATCTGTCTGGCCCTACAGTCTGTTGACAAGCTAAATTTCTGAATTAGATTTAACCTTTTTAAATTGGGGAATTTCATATTTAAACAGTTGGGATTTTGGCTGTTCTTAAAAAATTGGGAGATTTGGCCAAGAAAGACTGGTATTTGTTTTAAAATTTATGACCTCAAAATGGAAGAGTAACTGCCCCCTGTTGGATGGTGCCTGTACTCTCCAGCTGCCACACACCATAGTGGCTGTCATTCATCTCACCTGCCTGGACATCAAGAATTTGAGTTTGCCACCTCTATGTGAATTTTATTTTTATAGAAGCTGGTTTCCAATGAAAACAAAGCCTTATTAATCTACTTCTTAGTGATGTGATTTCATTCATTCATTCACTCAAAAAGTGAATGGCCATTCTGTGTTTGACCCTGTACTGAGTGTAGGTCATAAAAATATAAATATCCATGAAAATATGAACAAAGTCTAACCTCTGCTGTCAAGATGCTCAAATTCTAGCTGAACTGAGGGCTGTGCAGGTGCTCTGGGAGAATGGGGAACTGTGGTAAACTGAATAATCTTCCCTTTCCTTTCCACCAAGATGTCTGTCCTTGGAACCTATGAATATGTTACCTTAAGTGGAAAAAGCAACTTTACAGATGTGTTAAAGTAAGGATCCTTAGACTGAGAGATTATCCTGAATTATCTCTATGGGCCCAATGTAATCCCAAGGGTCCTGATAAGGAGGCAAGCTGCTCAAAGTCAGACTGGAAGGAAATGTGAAGGTGGAGGCAGAGGTCAGAGAGAAGAAAAGATACTAGACCAGTGGCTTTGAAGATGGAGAAAGGTCTACCAGACCCGGAATGTAGGCAGCTTCTAGGAGTTGGAAAAGCAAGGGAATGGATTCTCCCCTGGGGCCTGCAGAGGGAACACAGCCCTGATGACATTCCAACTTTAGCCCACTGAGACTGATTTTGGACTTCTGACCCCCAGAACCATAAAATAATAAACTTGTATTGTTTGAAGATACCAAGTTTGTGGTAATTTGTTACTGCAGCCATAGAAAATAGGGAAGGAGTACCTTTGCAGAAGTGAAGAGGTGGCATGGGTTTATGATATAGGGGTATTTGAACTGGATCTTGAAGGATGAGTAGGAGTTCATCAGCATAGAAAAGGAGTAAAAGGGAGCCCAAGCATAGGGAAAAGGATATGTGCAAAGTGTGTGAAAAAACAGGGCATGTTTGGAGGTTGGCTGTTGGTCCATTGTGATAGGAACATAAGGTGTATGAAGTCTGGAATAGGAGATGAGTCCAGAGAGGGGGACTGGCAACTTGAGTCAGAGATGATCCCATGGAAAAAGAGAGTCCTCAAAGGTTTTAAGAAGGGAAAGGATGATCTAATTATACTTTAGAGCAGGGGTTCCCAACCTTTTTATACCCTAGGGCGCATTCTAAAATATCGGTAGGGCGGCGGGCACCAGCTATTTCTAAGGATATTTATTATTGAACAAGAATAAAAAATAATAAACAAAAATAATTTTAAAATAATAAATTTATTGTACAAATTATATACACATAAAGAAACATATATACAAAACGTAATACAAAGTAAATAAAAAACACGTATAATAAAATCATTTTAAAAAACATAAAAGAAAACATAAAAAAAAACAATCTGTCAGTGTGATCTTTGGCATTGCATTTCATTGGCCAGTGCCTCGTAATTAGGAGAGTATGACGACAACCCTGTTAGCAAACAATTATTAAGATGCTCATTGGTAAGTTGAGATCTATATCGTGATTTTATTAAATTCATGTTTGAAAACAAAGATTCGCATAAATACGTTGACCCGAAAAATGATTTGATTTTATATGCCGCTTTTTTAAAAAATGGGAACCTTTCTTTGTCGACTATGTTCCATAAGTCCTCTGATATTAAGGATTTTAGCAAAATATCGTTCTTAAGGTCAAAATTTCTAACTCTAGTTCTGCTTTCCCCTGAACAAGGCCTGCAATACATGCGGCTAGTTCTATTACATTTATTTGGCAAGTAAAAGGATTGATCCAGAAGGAGACAATTGGCTCGATATTTGTAAACTGCAGAAATCTCTCTTCAAACTGTTTTTGAAGCACTTGCAGGGTCTCAATAAATGATACATTTAATTCATTGTTACCTAGCATTTTCCTCATATATGGGAAGTGCACGAGAGACTTGATATGCAGATGTGATATCAGCAAAGTCAATTTCGCTTTCAATGCGTTTACAGAGCTTATCATTTCAGCTCTATTTTTGTCTTTTTCCTGCAACTCCAAATTGAAAGAATCTAATTTTTCCATGGTGTCAGCAAGAAAACCCAAATCCACCAGCCAGCAAGAGTTAGTTCATCATAATTTTCATTTTTATCATGTATAAATGTTTTTATTTCTTCAATTAAGTTCACAAATCTTGTAAGAACTTTACCTTTACTGAACCAATGTACTTCAGTATGCAGGATGAGACCGTGTTCTTTATCTTCAGTATCTTCTAACAGGGTCTTGAAAAGTCGGTGTTGCAATGGAGCTGCTCGAATAGAGTTGATTATCTTTGTGACTATTTTCATAACATGTTCAAAGGGCAGTATTTTACAACACAAAGCTTCCTGATGGATAATACAGTGGTAGGACATAAAGTTTGAAAATGATT
>PVKE010036958.1:0-16135 GCA_004027555.1 Craseonycteris thonglongyai | reverse complement strand
GATTTTGGGAGAGGGTTGGGGGAAGCAGACAGCTTCTGTGTCCTGGGGCACTTCAGGTTGCTGTCTTAGCTGTGAGATAGCAGGGTAGTAAAGGTGTGGCCAGGGGTGGGGGCATGTGAGTAGGAGCTAGGGTGGGCCTGAGACACAATAGCAGATTCCTCTTTCAGCAGGGGGGCTGGTGGTTCAGTGGGGGCGGGGCCCAGGAGCTCTGGTCTTTCCTCCTCCTGGCTGCCCCTCCTTCAATTGTATCTATAAGGCACGCCCGCAGGGCAGCACTTGGATGGGCTGGGGCTTGGCAGAGGCCCTGGTCGGCCGCGCAGTCCTGCGCACAGGCAATGACACCGCAGAGACCCGGCAGGCAGCTCAGTGGCGCGCGCGGTTCGCAACGCCCCAGAGGCCCGGTGGGCGGGACACCAAAAGCCCAGCTGCGCGCTTGCGAGCAGGCAGCAGCGCTGCTGTGGCCCGGTGGGCAGGGCGCCGAAAGCCGGTCCCCCACACAGGCATCGGTGCTGCGGGGCGGCCCGGTGGGCGTGGCACCGAAAGCCCGGTGCGCGCAGGCAGCTATGCAGAGCGGCCCAGTGGGCGGGGCGCCGAGAGCCCAGCCGCGCACCTCCGCGCAGGCAGAGTCGCCGCAGCGGCCTGGTGAGCGGGGCACCAAAAGCCCAATTGCGCGCTGGCAAGCAAGCAGCGGTGCCGTTGCGGCCCGGTGGGCGGGGCGCCGAAAGCCCTGTGTGCACAGGCCGTAGCTCGGGCGGCAGCCGCTCTACGCTCCCGGCTCTGTTGAGACCGCCGGATTCACTCCAAGCACGTCCAATGCAGCTATGCCCACTCAAGTCCCAGCCCTCACTCCAAGAGCCCTGTCCTCAGAAGGTGCTCCTTCACAGTCCATCTCCTCCGTAAATCAGGGGTGCTGAGCTGTTGCGGGCTGGTGCCCTGCTCTCACCCCGCCCGCCGGGAAGTGCCGCCGCCCTGCTCCACAGTCCCTGTTCCACTTTAGGCTCTGTGATCTGATTAGGGCACTGTGTGCTGTCCCTTGAGTTCGGATGTTAAATTGTCCACAGTCTTGTGGGGCTTCCACGCTCCCTAGGTCTCGGCTTCCAGCTCGCCCTCGATCCAGCTCCACTTTGACCGTAGTCCCCCAATCCCCCTTTGTTTCCGCCAGCCCCGGGCCGCGCTCCGAGTCTCTGTCCCCGAACCGCTGCTTCCCTTTTCCTCTCCCGCTCTGCCCTTTTTTCTCTAACCTTTGGGTGTTGTTCTGCGTTGTGTGGTTCTCTTAGTTGAGGTTTCTTCTCAGGGTTTCCCCTGTGGATTCCCCTCTGTTCACAAGGCCCTTCCCTGGCAGTTATCGGCGTTCTCCTCTCACGCCACCATCTTGGATCTCCTTTCAACATTATGTTTTTTCGGCACTGCAATACTACTGCCACACAACAGGCAAACGCATTTACCTTTTAAATTAATGAAACAATATGATTCCTCCCAGTCTGTGTTAAAATTATAGGTTCGTTTTCTCTTATTTGGTCCACTCATTTTAGGGATAAAAAAATAAAAATAACAATAGTTATAGAACTACAATATCATGTCAAATTGCCACCATAATAATAGATGACCTACCTCGCTTTTAGTTCATTTAACATCGAATATATCAAAACACTGTGATCCTAGCTAAACGTCACGACCCGATCATTCCAGCAACCGCAATCAAAATGGCCACTTCACGTCTCCCGGTTGGGTGGAGGAGAGTTTAAAGAGTGCAGCGGCTAAACAGGACGCGACATGTACAAAGGCGAAAGCTAGGGAAAAACTTATACATACGATATCGCAAACATACCAACGAATATAATAAACCTGTGTAGATACTCAAACAATATTTTAAAATTCTAAGAAATGTATAAAAATAAATGATAGTTTTACTTAGTGTTTATGAAAAACTTCTGATGCCGTCAAATAATGGCGGGCACACACAAATGGGGCCGCGGACACCATGGCGCCCGCGGGCAAGGCGTTGGGAATCCCTGTGCTAAACTGTGGCACAACTGGTAACCACCGTGATGGCTCAACAGTGAAGGTTCTCGCCCCCCATGCAGGAGGCCCCCGGTTCAGTTCCCGCCCCACATGACCCCACATCCACCTGTGTGGAGTGAAACCATGTCACAACTAATGAGGTACAACTATGGAGACTGCTCTGGGCCGTCCCCTCTCACCTCTCAAACAATAAAACACTTCCTTTTTTTTTTTTTAAAGATCTTTTAAAGGGCAAAACAAGTGAGGCTCCTGCAGGAAGGAGCTTCCCGTATCCTTGGGGCTGCTGGGGCAGGGCAACCATTTGTAAACCCTCCTTCTGTCCCTCCCGCCAGCACTCAAGGACACTTCCAAACCCTCCACACGAGGTTCGTGTGGTTTTCCACACACACAGTACAGGGGCTCAGGTCAGCAACCCTGAAGCACACAGGCCATGACAGGAACGACTCAAATTCCTTCTGAGGGCATTTTGGGGGACTCTTAAACTGTTTCATACATCTCCCCAGTCCTGGTAACATCAGACGGAAGAACAGCTGGCTACATGGGCGTGTGACCTGTGCAGGCTCACAGGGCCCTGTGTGTGGCTGAATGGGCTGCTGTCATCATTCTGAACGTCTTAATTTTTAAACAAGAGGCCCGGCATTGTCGTTTTGCACGGGCTCCAGCAGATTGTGTAGCTGGTCCAGGGCAAGAGGCAGGGCCTTGGGAAATGGTTGCAACCTGACACTATTCCTGAAGAGACTGCAGAGAGCAGCACGCTGAGTCAGGTCGGGCACGGAGGAGCTGGGCTTCGGGGAAGCTGGCGAGGGCGGCCAGGTCTACCTGCCGAGATGCTGAAAACCCAGCTTCCAAACTGCCCCAAACCACATCTTCCTACCCTGAGGGCTAACAGTTGGCTGATAAGGCCTCCCCGGAACAACCAGACTAGTTGAAAGTAAATGTGATAAGTCAATTCCGTACAGCTTAGAATGTAAAGCAGAGGGGACTCAAACTGAAACTTGTTTGATCTTGTAATCACTCACAGGTTCAGATCAAGAAGAAAGAAAGAGACAGAAAAAAAGAAAAAGCCCACACTTACTAAAGTAACGGGCACTGAGAAAACTTTTTAAACATTTACTTTTCTTTTTAAACTGTCACCTTTATTTCCAGCATATGAAAAAGTCGTGGTTTCACCAAGAATCTGGTCTCGGATCAGAAGAAGGGAGTGAATTTAAAATGCAGCCATCCATGATGTCAGTACTGGATGGGACCTTGGGAATCGCTCATCCACACGGCGCCTCAGGAGCCCTGAGCCCCACCCCCTCCCATACATGTGGTTCAGTGCTCATGTCGTAGATGAGGAAGCTATGCTGTGAGAGGGGAAGTAACCGGCAAGGCCGCCGTGAAAAAGGGGTCAGGTACAGAGCCCAGGAGCTTCGTAGCTTCCACTTCAGCCTCCCAATCTCATGAGACCAACCCAAACGTACATCCTGGGTATATAGCTTCCACCCCCAATTTTCTCTTGGGTCCTCAACTCGAATCTTCTAGTACTTGTCTTTGTGTCTAGGAAGAGAGCGCCAGGCTGTGCAGATAGACTGAAGACTTCTACACCCCAGTCCGTTCCCACCCCACATGACCCCAAATCCACCCGTGTGGAATGAAACTATGTCACAGCTAATGCTGTCAACTATGGAGACTGCTCTGGGCCCTCCCCCTTCTCTCTCTTTCTCACCTTCTCTCAAACAATAAAAAAATATATCTTGAGAAAAAAAAAAAATCTCCAGTCATTGCCAAATGACCCAGGACAGGGGATGTGGTGGGCGAAATCACTCTTGGCTAAGGACCACCGCTTTATGTTTAGGTAAATTTCAATGAAAAGGTGTCTGAAGGTTGTAAAACAACAAACAAAAGAAAACAGCCCTGAAAATGGAACTGCACTCTACTTTAAAATACGCACATCTTATTTTTCCTGACGTCTTGGACACCACGTGTTTGAAATTTTTCAGTGTGGCTGCCATGTTTCTTTCCTGTGAATCTGCTTCAGTGGAAATAAGGGTCTGGCAGAAGTAACGCCATAAGGCTTGCTTTGTCTCACACGAGATGGATAGCAACTAGAACACTTCACCTAAAATGTCATATAGTGTGGGTAGCGTGACGATGCTATGTTACAGAATTACATGCTTATGATTTTGTAATAAAAGAATACAGATTACCAGCTCATAAAAAGGGGGTGCTACTTCTGCCAGACCCCATACTCAGTGTCCCGATGCCCACCCGCTCCTTCTCCCTACCCCAGCTTCCCCTGTCTTGTGTCCGGCTCCAAAACTGACCCATCATCACATGTGCGGCACACTGGCAGGCGCTGGCTCCCTGCCTGAGTCAGGTTGCTGCTGGCTCTGCAGGAACACTGCAGAGGTTAAGGCAGGAAACCTCTAGGCTTAGGGACTCCACAGCCTCACAGGCAGCATTGGCCACACCCAAGAAAATGGACCCACTTTCATCACCAGGGCTGTCCACCCATCCCACTCTCTGAAGCCTCACTTATTGAATACATAGTCTGCCTCAGCCCCCAGGAGTGTGCTGTGCCAAACACAGAAAGGGGTCAGAAATACTGAATTGGAAGACAGTGAAAGACCAACAACAACCTGACCGAAGCATGGGCAAAGAAGATGAATGGAAAGAAAAGGGAATGGAAATGAATCGTAAACTTGTGGGGAAAATGCTCAACTACACTCATAAAAGAAATACAAATGGGGAAGCCGGGATGGCTCAGCAGGTTGAACGCTTGTCTTGCAGCCCTAGGGTCCGAGGATCTTATCACAGCCCCAACCTGTGCAGATCCATATGCTAAACTGGGGTGTATCCCAGTTCAGTTCTTGCCAGGGCGAGCTTCCCATGTATGAGGCCCCCAGTTCGGCTCCTGCCCTGGGTGTGCTTCCCATGTAGGTGGCCCTCAGCTCACGGGGGCGTGCCTCCCATGCGCAGCCCCGTGCCTACCTGTGGAGTGAAACTATAGTGAAAACTAATGGTGTACCACTATGGAGACTGCTCTTGGCCCTCCCTCTTTTCTCTATCTCCCTCTCTTTGTTAAAATCAATAAAAATAAAAATGAAAAAATGAAAATGAAAACTGAGATACCAATTTTCATCTGTCAGGTTGGCAAAGATCAGAAAGTTTGATAGTTCACTGTGTTGGCGAAGATCTCATTCATCACGGGTGTTGGTGTAAATTGCTACAACCTTCTGGAAAGGATACCTGCAATGTCTACCAAAAGCACAGGTGTATATATATATGCTTTTACCAGCAATTCTACTTCTAAGAATTTATTGTGTAGACATACTGCCACATATGCAGGATGATCTGTAATGACCAAAAACTGAAAACAGCCTCCATAGACACTGGCAGGGGATTGCTTTAATAAATATCATGGTTCATCCATAAAATGGAACCTATGCAGATGTGAAAAACAATGAAGGCATTCTCTGTGCCACGAGATAAAACCAGTTTTCATGGATACTGTTAGGTAATACAGGTAAGGCAGAAAATGCCAGGAACAGTATGCCAGTTGTTGAAAATGCTGTTTATACAAGGGCTGTCCAGAAAATATCTAGCCATGTGAGCATTCTCATTATATTGACAATGGCTGGACTTTTTCCTGACAGCCCTCATGTATGCATTTAGATGCATAGATTACCTTTGAAAAAGATAAGCAAAAAGCTAGTAACTGGTTATCTTTAGAAAGGGAAAAAGATTGGGGGCAGGAAGAAGAGGAAAAATTACTATACACCACTCCAGACTCTTCGTAATTTCCACCTTTTCTACAACATGCACGTGTTAACTGTTCAATCAATCAATCAATCAACAGAAAAAAGATTGTAAGTAACTTATCTAGCTCTACCATCATTAGGTATGTGTGCAGGAAATAGATATCACAGGTCAGTTGTGATTATAAATCCTCTCTTCCTATAAGTATCCATACTTCAGTTCAAATGCCCCAGGTTTTTAAATTCAAAAGTAGGATGGGAGGAACGCCAGGATGGCACAGCGGGTTAAGTGCTCGCTTTGCAGCCCCAGGGTCTGAGGATCGAGTCCTGGTCCCGGCCCATATGGACCCATATGCTGATCTGGGATGTGCTTCTCATGTGGGAGGCCCTCATCCTGGTTCCTGCCCTGCGCACCCCTCCTCCGTTAGATTTTGAACGCATTCATCCTCAAAACCGCCTTACTCATCTGACACTGGGACCGTGCCTCCCTGAAGCTCCACATGCAGGCAGCAGGATCCCTTAGAAGGTGCATTGTAGGGTCAGTGCAAGGGTCCCGGGGTCACTCATGCTTTCAATAGTGTGTCAAAGAACTATTAGCAGGGACTGTGCATGACAAAGTAACCTGGACCACAGTAACTACCAGCAGAGGAATGAGCCCCCAGCAGCACCAAGACTCTCCCCCCACAGCTCTGCCCGTGGCAATGTTTTAATGGCATGTTACTCAAAGGTGCCACAGCCATTACTTTTAAACCTACTCCACTACCACTACCTCTTCATCATAAAATAACCCTTATAGATATATATTTTTTAAGATTTACTTTTTTGATTTTTGACAGAGAGCAACAGAGACAGAGAGAGACAGAGAGAAGGGGGAGGGCCCAGAGCAGTCTCCATAGTTGACAGCATTAGTTTTCCATATAGATTCACTCCACAGGTGGGCACAGGGCTGCGCAGGGCAGGAACCAGGCCAGGAGCCTCCCACATAGGCCCCGGCAAGAACTGAACTGGGGGCACATCCCCAGTTCAGCATGTGGGTCCGCATGGGCTGGGGCCGTGATTCGATCCTTGGTCCCCGGGGCTTCAAAGCGAGTGCCCAACCCACTGAGCCATCCCAGCTTTCCTGCTTATAGATATTTTAAGCTGTAAATCGGCATCTGTCAAGTTCTAAATTGGGCTACAGCAGTATTTATTCATCAAAGGCTAAATCTTCCCTGCACGGTCATAAAACGGCCTAATGATTTAACATGCTATCACGCTTACCTGAAACTTGTCAAAAAGTCGTCCCAAAGAGGCATGTGTTTTATAGTTGACTGGTGGTAAATCAATAGTTTATTAAATAGTTCATATTTTTAATTCTTTATGTGGGGGAAGGAGGGAATGGCACAAGGGACACATCTTATGCAGAAAAGCAACTTGGAGATTCATTAACCTGTTTAGGGGTAGAGAAAAGCAGCAGATTTCCCCCAAAGAAGACCACTGGCTCATCCAGGACAGCCTTAAGGTGGTTGGTTTGGATAGAAAAGCAAGAAAAATACAAATTATAGTATTTTGCATGGGGTTGGGGCAAAACACACTGAATTAGAGAATCAGTGTTGGTGGGGGGCATGTCCATGAAGCAACAAGATAAGTTAGAACAAAACATTGAAAAATGACCCTAGCTGCAAAATTATTACAGTTGGACCAAGATGCCAACTTGGGAGACCCTTTCAGACCTTTGGAGCCGTAGCTTTCAGGACCTAACCTTTCCAGTTCAGTAGAAGTATGTACTTCCTACAGCCCAGCACCAAGACACCACTCTAAGAATAGATGGACAGAAAACTAGCCCTTAGGTCAAGGTTTCTAAGCCTTGGCACTACTGACACTTTGGGCTGATAATTCTTTCCCCTGGGTATTGGATTGTGCATTGTAGGATATTTAGCAGAACCACTGTCCTGGATGAATTAAGTTTAACCTGACAAAGATGGGCTGATGGAGATAAATCCTCTCCACTCTAACAACTGTAATCTGTTTCTTTTATGGTGTTTTTTTCTCTGAAGTTTCAAAATACACATCTAAGGAAATGTAGAAATTAGAACACCAATAATAGTTCACAATATTTAGTTAAGCTTCTCTCATTAGCGAAGCCCAAACCTGCCTCAGGCCAAATGCACCTAGCCAGACTCTGTCTTCCATTCTCCCTCTCTATTCTGCACCCCTCTCCTACATACGTTACATATCCCGGCCCACCAGCCTCCACCTTTTATTTCTAACTCACCCTCCAATTCCCTTCCACTTTTCCACAACCTGGCGGTTTATTCTGGAACAAGAACATGCTTCAGGCTGGCATTCATCTGTGGCTAACGACAAGGTGGGTTTCTAAGCCACAAATACTGTTCATTTTAAACTGTTCAAATTCACTCTCCCTGTTCTTAGGCAAGTTGGGGAGGCAATCCTTCACCACTGCTGAACACTGAACTTACAGAATTTACACAAATAATCAGACAAAGATAGAGAAACACTTTTTTTTAATAAAAGATTTATTTTTATTGTTTTTGACAGAGAAAGAGAGAGATACAGAGACAGAGAGAAGAGGGGAGGGCCCAGAACAGTCTCCATAGTTGCACATCACTGGTTTTTCCACATAGTTTCATTCCACAGGTGGGCGTGGGGCTGCACAGGGCAGGAACTGGGCTGGGGTCTCACCCGGTGAGAATTGAACTGGGGGCACTCCCCAGCTCAGCATATGGGTCCGCACGGGCCGAGGCTGGGATTCGATCCTCAGTCCCTGGGGCCGCAAAGTGAGGCTCAACCCACTGAGCCATCCAGGCTTCCCTGAGAAACACATTTTTTTTTTTTTAAGATTTATTTTGATTGTTTTTGACAGAGAGAGAGAGAGAGAGAGAGAGAGAGATACAGAGTCAGAGACAGAGAGAAGGGGGAGGGCCCAGAACAGTCTCCACAGCTGTACACATAGGTTTTTCCACATAGTTTCGTTCCACAGGTGGGCGCTGGGCTGCACAGGGCAGGAACTTGGCTGGGGTCTCACCCGGTGAGAACTGAACTGGGGGCACTCCCCAGTTCAGCATATGGGTCCGCACGGCCGGGGCAGGGATTCGATCCTTGGTTCCCAGGACTGCAAAGTGAGTGCTTAACCCACTGAGCCATCCCGGCTTCCCAGAAACGCTTTTTAATAACAGTAATAATAATAAAAAAGCCAAGTTTCATATGTTCATGTTCCAGGCCACATTTCCCACAAGAATTTTACAATTAATAGACCAAGATGCTACCCTGACCCTGCAGGGAGCTACTTTACACTCCAAGCAGGAAAAGCACTGAGAGACGGACAGAACCTGGGTGAGCTCAGATATATGTTGTCAAAAGATTCAGCTTTGATGTCACTGTGGAGTAAAAAAGGGTAACTCCATTAAGGTAACATTAGAACAGGAAGGGAACTATGAAAATGAAACTGGACCAAAGGTTTAGGATGATTTTTCATCTGTATATACTCATCTGTCAAGCAGTTACACGTAGATAGATGGTGTCGAACCCGGAAAGACAGGAGAATGAAAGAGAGGTGAGCTGGGTCCAAGTACATGTCCTTGGACTTGGGGCTGGGTAGCCTCACATTAGAGATGCACTATGGTCACTGACCACAGTCAAATGTTACAACTCCCAATCATGCAAAGCAACCTCTTTGCATATTTGATTCATAAAAAACTGAAAACCAGACTGCCATGAGGTTTGCCTTAAATTAAAGCGCTGCCTTTCTTCCCCAAGTTTCATGCCCTATTCATTCATTCCATTCACTGTGTACAAGTTGCTAAATTAGCTAGCCATCCAGCTTGCTATGTTCTCCATACTTCTACTTCAACAAAATTAAAAAAAAAAAAAGAGAGAGAGAGAGAGAGAGAAAGAGATGAAGCCACAGGCAGGTAGGACAGCACCCATCAAGTGCCCCAAGTCACACAACCCACCCACCGAGACCTGAACTCAAACACTCAGAGCAGGCCTTGAATATGATCTGATCATGGCAAAGCAAAACGCCACAGGTGTACAAGAGAAGTGGCTTAACAGAGAGAAAAAAAAATGACCTTAACCTGCACCCTGGTCTACTTCCAATGACATACAGCTGACACCAACCTGCAGGATTACGGCAGGTAATACTGTACACTTGTATAACAGTGACAGGCTACCGGTCCATCAGCGAAGCTAATGGAGTCAGGGTCGGGGCACCTCCCGGACCAGCGAGCTTCCCTCAGAGAGATATTCCACTGCCAGGCCACAGGCCACACTGCCAACCCCGCCATCTCAGAAACGGATGCCAGTGAACACAGAAGGTGACATGGAAGACACAAGTTATGACACAAGTGAAATACAGGACGGTACGCCTGTGCCGTATTTTGGCACTGAGTTTACTGCTCCAGGCCTCCACTGCCCCCCTGTACAATGGAGTTCCCTCAGCATTAAATAAGATCATGCCTGTGACCTAGCAGCAGGCCTTTGGACCCCAAGAATGTGCCTGGTAAGTGCTGGCTGACCATTTCTGTTTTCATTATTTCATTATTAGTATTGTCCAGCCATCACTGAGTGAGCACCGGTAGTGCCTCCCAACTTCGTAAGCTCGGTAGGAGGGTAAACTTTGGCAGGCGCAGGTGAAGCTTCTACACACCGACAGCTCTCTTCACTAGCACTGTCATCGGCCACTCAGACTCCACTCAAAGTCCCAGCACAGCTAACTCAACCTGCGCGAATGAGGCTCCAACATCCAGAGGGACCTATGAGCAGCGTCAGTCCTCAGGACTGCATTTGCTCTTCAAATGAAAAGCTATTTGTCTAAACCAGGGGTCTCCAAACTACGGCCGAGGCCCTCTCATCCGGCCCGTGGAGACCTTTTTATCTGAATAAAATTATATTAAATAAATAATTAAAAACAACATCTATGTTTTGATTCTTTTTTATTTGGACCTCAAGTGTGTCGTCGGCCCCCAAACTGCTGTTTGATAGTTAATGCGGCCCCGCGGGCTGAAAAGTTTGGAGACCCCTGGTCTAAACTAACATCCCTCTTCCAGCTGGCCAGCCAGTGATTTCCACGTACATATGCAGTGTGCCCTCGCCACCCCCACCCGCCAAGACTCCCCCACAAACCCCAGAGGCATCATCTTAGGGAGTGCCAGTTCTTGTATAAGCTTTGACAGGGTCTTGTTAAAGTCAATATACGTGGCCCTCACAATACCAGAAACTAATTTACTACTGAATTGGCCCTCTCTCCTTTTTTAAGTCATGAGTAGGAAATGAGAAACTACAGTAGAGGCAGAAAAAGAAAAAGTTGGGGCAGGATTCCACTTTCCCCACCGTCTTCAATTCAAGAAAAGCTAAATCAAGTCCTACAAAGGCAGGTCTAAAATAACATTCCCCAGCCCCTCAGTAAAGAAAAGTGGATTGAAAGGACCAAACAGCCCCAGAGAACACCAGCTGACACCAATTTGCATACCTTTTGCCACGCACAGGAGGGTGGTTGGCATCTGCCCTAAACCTGTTTTACACCCTCCCCTCGCTCTCGCTCCAGAGACCTCTTAAGAAGCTGAACCTTTTAAAACAAACAAGAACATCTATCTCAACAAGTTAAGCTAACGATATGATTTTAAAAACTAAAAAAAAAAAGGTCAACAGCGTTCTGAGTACACATCGCAAGCTTTGTTCTGCTCACTTCCCCACTTCCTGTTGCTTCCTCACCTCATCATTTTTTTTAGTTTTGAAGCACATGTGTTTGCTCGGGTATCATGTAAGGTCTCAGGGGGAGGCCGTGGGGGGCGGGTGGGACCAGGATGAGGACTCTACAGTTCTGAGACACGAAATCACAACCACCGACCACTAGGAAAGTACACCCAAAATGACACCCCCTCTCGTCAACAGTGGGTAGGCTAGGAAAACACTTGTGGGCAGCTTTACTTTGTGGGGAACGTCCTGTGTGGGCAGTGGCCACCTAACCACTAGCAAATACCAGGTGGCTTAGAACTAGGAACCAAGCCGGAAAATACTCAGCACCCACAGACCAAAAAATTCCCTGAAGGCGACAAATTCCAACCCGTAACTCCTTCCCCAAACCCTGTGCTCCAAGGAGCACACCCGCTTTGGGAAAGAAACTGAAACTTGAATGCTTTGTGAGTGGGACCCAGTCTAATCTCTGTCTTGAAATAAAGATCAGAGCAAAGAGGGACACCATCAAAAGCCATTTGGCCACCTCCCTCCATCTACAGAGGAGGAAACAGAGACCAAGGCTTATGTCACAAAGCTAGTTTATTAATGGCGGAGCGGGTACTGGATCCCAGTAGTTTCACCTCCCACGGCAGGGTTTTCAACATATTTTCTTTTCTTTTTTTTTTAAGATTTATTTATTTATTTATTTATTTATTTATTTATTTATTTGTTTGTTTATTTTCGACAGAGAGAGACAGAGACAGAGAGAGACAGAGAAAAGGGAGGAGGGCCCAGAGCAGTCTCCCTAGTTGTACGTCATTAGTTTTCTATATGCTTTCATTCCACAGGTGGGCTGCGCAGGGCAGGAACTGGCCCAGGGTCCTCCCGCACAGGCCCTGGCAAGAACCGAACTGGGGGCACACCCCAGTTCAGCACATGGGTCCGCACGGGCCGGGGCCGGGACCCGATCCTCAGACCCCAGGGCTGCACTTTGAGCCCTCAACCCGATGAGCCATCTGGAATCCCCAGGGTTTTCAGTATCTTATCAAATGAACACAGAGCAGATGCTCCATAAATCTGGCTCACCACACTGGACACTGACTGGTACGCAATGCATGGGGCTGGGGAGGGTGACCCTATAATACTTTTGGTCTGTGACACACGGGAAGGCCCCACTTAGACGTATGTTTTGGGAGGTAGAGTGGCTTGTCCTCATAATCCACTCTTGCCCCTGAACGCCTGCAGTCAGAGGGCTGCCCTCCAGGGGATCTCTAAACCCATCTGCCATTATTCCCCACCTACAGATAATAAAATCAAATCTGGGAGACAGTGGTATAGCACCAGGCACAGGACGAGGAACGGAAAGCTGGGCTCCACCCTCAGTGAACAACAGGGTGGCCTTGGAGGAATCAACCTGCCCTCCATGCCTTCCCATGTCCATGAGTATCATAACACTGACCTCCAAGAAGCTAATAGGCCCAGGGGTCTCTGATTCTTAAAAGGTGCAGCGCCTTTCCCACCCGCTGACCACCACACAGTTCATTTGCTTCCTGCCACATTCACTGCTCAGCCCTCCTGCCCGCTCCCCCCACCCAGCACACTTGGGAGCCCTTACCACATGTCACTACACGGGGAGGGGGGGGTGTCCTAGGTGCATCTGTCCCTGTTTTGAGCTTACTGGTAGCTCTCAATTCCTGTATCATCCCCATTAATCAGGCTCTGCTCCCAATCACCTAACCAATAAGATGTGATGGGGGCTACTGTGCACAGGGAGCTCAGCTAGCTACAGGGTAGACCGCGTTTCAAGGGCAGTGAGATAGATATTCAGGGATAGAGGCTACACAGCCAAACCCCAGGCCTGTGCCATCAGCTTCTCCTTCCCCTGAGTTTCTCTGGAGCCCTCAACACCACCCGGCATTGTAGAATATGCTCGCAAGGCAAGTATCTGTCTTGCTGCCTAGAAGGAGCGCTCCATGAGGGAAGGGACTGGTTCTGTTCATCCCGGCAGTCAGAGGGGCACTCACAGCGCATGGCAGGGACGCAGACGTCCAGTGAATGAATCAACCAACCAACGAGCGCTCAGTCCTGGATCTTCCTCAGGCATCACCAAGTTACTGAACGTCTCTAAGTTTCACATTTTCTTCATTTATAAAACAAGGATAATATGAATGTATTCTTTATGTAACTGGAATGAGGATTAAATAAGAAAATAATTGTAAAAGTATCAAGCTGTACCTGGCACACAGCAAATCATCAATAAATGTTAGCTGTTACTTGTTAGTCGTTATCGCTACAGTCGCTGATGGAAACACGGGGAAATAAAGCCTCTTTATTATTCCCTGGGCAGTTTTTAGGCTAAATAACTAAAATTCTGTACATGTAAGACCCATCTAAAAGGATCGTTAAGAGAGGAGTTGGCCAGGCACCTGCTCAGATACTATGGATCCCTCAGAGTTTATGTCTTAGTGAAAAATGTTTTCATGTAGTTTAAAGTCATGCACCCATTTGTGTAAATGCTAATTTATGAGTCCCCTTCATAGCCATCATCCAAGCAATAAGTCTTAAAATACCTAATTCCTGCCCTCAAGAGCTTATAAGTCCAGCTGGGGTGAATGAGATATTAATACCCACACCTCGTTCTACTGCGCTTCGCTTTATTGCACTTCACAGATGTATTTTTTTACACATTGGAGGCAAGACCCTCCACGAGCAAAAAGATCATGACTCATTTCACAGCGAATGCTGCTCTCCTGCGGAGCCGCAATGTGAAAGAACTATAAACTCCAACTCAAAGCAGTCAAACAAGTGCACCAGTGGGGAAGCCGAGGTGGCTCAGTGGGTTAAGAGCTCACTTTGCAGCCCCAGGGACCGAGGATCGAATCCTGGCCCGTGTGGACCGATATGCTGAACTGAGGAGTGCCCCCAGTTCAAGTCTCACCAGGGCAAGACCCCGGCCCAGTTCCTGCCCTGTGCAGCCCCACTCCCACCTGTGGAATGAAACTATGTGGAAAAACGAATGATGTGCAACTATGGAGACTGCTCTGGGCCCTCCCCCTTCTCTCTGTCTCTGTATCTCTCTCTCTCTCTCTGTCAAAAACAATAAAAATAAATCTTTAAAAACAAAACAAACAAAAAACAAACAAACAAGTGCACGGGACACTTGGACTGTGAAGTGCTGGTAAATGCTTAACAACCAGCTATCAAAAAAAGGTCTTAATTTTAGCATTTGTCGCTTTCCATGGTGTAAAAATACTCTCACTATGGCCCATCTCAAGCTATCAACGTGAGGGCCGGTGGACATGGAGTTGGGAAGAGGTGATGAGCACAATCGACTCTCATGAGTTGGTGTGAACCCTCTGCAGCACATCACTCAACTAGGTCCTATGATTATTCCTCAAGGTCAAGGGCTGTGGGCCAAGGGGTCTATGCTAACAACTAACATCTTTATGCTACATCAGGTTCCAAAGTCCATTGGAGGCCATGATTGCACTTCACCCTCACCATCTGGTCGGACCTTCATGTAGCAAATAAGGAAACTGTCAAAAAGCTAGTGAGGCGATCCAAGATGGCGGCATGAGAGGAGAACGCCGATAACTGCCTGGGAAGGGCCTTGTGAACAGAGGGGAATCCACAGGGAAAACCCTGAGAAGAAACCTCAACTAAGAGAGCCACACAACGCAGAACAACACCCAAAGGTTAGAGAAAAAAGGGGAGAGCGGGAGAGGGAAGGGGAAGCAGCGGTTCGGGGACAGAGACTCGGAACGCGGCCCGGGGCTGGCAAAAACAAAGGGGGGTTGGAGGACTACGGTCAAAGGGGAGCTGGATCGAGGGCGGGCTGGAAGCCGAGACCTAGGGAGCGTGGAAGCCCCACAAGACTGTGGACAATTTAACATCCGAACTCAAGGGACAGCACACAGTGCCCTAATCAGATCACAGAGCCTAAAGTGGAACAGGGACTGTGGAGCAGGGCGGCTGCACTTCCTGGCGGGCGGGGTGAGAGCAGGGCACCAGCCCACAACAGCTCAGCACCCCTGATTTACGGAGGAGATTGACTGTGAGGGAGCGCCTTCTGAAGACAGGGCTCTTGGAGTGAGGGCTGGGGCTTGAGTGGGCATAGCTGCATTGGACGTGCTTGGAGTGAATCCGGCGGTCTCAACAGGGCCAGGAGCGTAGAGCTGCTGCCGCCTGAGCTACGGCCTGTGTGGGGGACCGGCTTTCGGTGCCCTGCCCACTGGGCCACAGCAGTGCTGCTGCCTGCTCGCAAGCGCGCAGCTGGGCTTTTGACGTCCTGCCCACCGGGCCTCTGGGGCGTTGCAAACCGCGCGTGCAACTGGGTTGCCTGCCGGGTCTCTGCGGTGTCATTGCCTGTGCGCAGGACTGCACAGCCGACCAGGGCCTCTGCCAAGCCCCAGCCCATCCAAGTGCTGCCCTGCGGGCGTGCCTTATAGATACAATTGAAGGAGGGGCAGCCAGGAGGAGGAAAGACCAGAGCTCCTGGGCCCCGCCCCCACTGAACCACCAGCCCCCCTGCTGAAAGAGGAATCTGCTATTGTGTCTCAGGCCCACCCTAGCTCCTACTCACATGCCCCCACCCCTGGCCACACCTTTACTACCCTGCTATCTCACAGCTAAGACAGCAACCTGAAGTGCCCCAGGACACAGAAGCTGTCTGCTTCCCCCAACCCTCTCCCAAAATC
>PVKE010036957.1:0-16138 GCA_004027555.1 Craseonycteris thonglongyai | reverse complement strand
GCTAAGGTTTTAATACATTAAAATCTTCATATTTTATAATAAATACATAGCAACTATTATAAATCACCCAGTTTGCTTTTCTTTTTTTTAATTGTTATATTTATTAAGGATACATTGGTTAGTAAAAATTACATAGGTTCCAGATGTATAACTGTACAGTACTTTGTGCACGTGTTACAATATGTGTTCACCACCTAGAGTCAGCTTTCTTTCCATCACCAGATATGTAGCTCTCCCTCCCTCCTCTGCTTTCATTTTTAACAACTACGGTGTCCTCAAAAATACACATATTTAAAAGCAAACTATTCACAACCATTTTTATAGCAAGGTTTGTTCTTAATATATTTTTATTTATTTATTTTTATTTTTGACAGAGAGAGAGAGAGATACAGATACAGAGAGAGAGAGAGAACTGAACTGGGGGAGCTCCCTGTTCAGCATATGGGTCCACACAGGCCGGTGCCAGGATTTGATCCTCGGTCCCCGGCGCTGCAAAGTGAGTGCTTAACCCACTGAGCCATCCCGGCTTCCCCTAGGTTTGTTCTTTTACCTTCTATTTTGCTCACTTCATAAAATTCCACCAAATATTATTTCTACTGATATCATATAAAAGTAACACACAAAGTATTTAAATAGTCAAAACAAGAGTTTAAAAAGTGGGGTTACCATTTTTTGGAAAGACACAGCAACGTATAGTTTGAAGTGAGAATAAATATTTATAAAGCATGCATGTATGGGAAGATTCATGTTTGGATGCACACAACTGTGATGGCTTTGAAAGAGTTTTGACTTTAACTATTGTATTCCACACTGGACCGAGCAGCAGAGAAACACTTTCTATTAGTTTCAAGTTTAGCTCCAAGCATTTTCTCCCTTTGTTAGCTGTGTCATCATCCTTTGCGACAGGGCCGTGTGTGCACTGGACTGGACAGCCTGATGTGAGTGTTCATCTGGCTTAGCTGATCCAGAATTTACCTTTATTCTCCTCCTAAACCCAATTTGCAATATTCTTGACATTTCGTTCAATTGTACAAAGAGTTACCAGCCTTCTGGATCGTGCAATCTGCCAAGTCTTTAAGACTTTACTTCATTCTAGCACGTTATTGCCTTCTCCACCTGACTGGTTGCATATTGCCACCTCTGCTTGTTGTATTCTCTGGAGTTGGACCGTGAAATCTCTGTATGAAATACTACTGTTGATCTGTTAATATGTACATTATCTTGTATCTCTCCACTGTGATCCTATGACAATTCTTATAATAAAGGATGTTCCAAACTTAGTATAAACAAAACAGTAATGTTAATTTACAGTTTATGTTGAGTGGAACCTATTTCATTTTACTTTTATCAATAGTAAAATTATGGACAACATAGCTCCAGGACACCATGTAAATATATATAGTTTACAGTTTTACATTTGCTAGTGTCCTAATTTTAAATGTCACTACATAATTCTGTGCTTGCCTTAACATTTGCCATACCACAACTTCAATCTGTGACCACAGAATAACTGACATTTTTAGAAAATCACTGATCATAAATAATGGATTTGAAATAAAAAACAGATAAGATTTTTATACACTAGAAAAAGGATCCTACTATATTATAGGTTTAAATTTGATGTTTTATGTGCATATAGCCTAAATTTCTTCTTTTCTTTCCAAACTCCTTAAAGATACCACTGATTCTTTTACTTCTTATCCTTTGAACCATATATTTGATTGTATCTTTCTCTCTTGTCCTCTTTCTTGTTTCATTTTACATTGCTTTCAAAGTTTGAAAAAGCTTTTCTTCTACAGATTCTATATTCTTTGTAAGTGTCCTTTCTTTCTGGCCTTTATGTGGAATTTGGGTTACAGTCAGGCTGATGTATTGGTTAACTGCATGGGTGCTGAGATCTGAGTAAAACTGGGTCTAAAACCAGGTTCTGTCTTATATAAGCTGCAAGATCTTGGGTAAGCTAAATAACCATTTTGCACCTCAGTTTCCTCATGTGTTAAATGAGGCTTATTCTAGTATCTACCTCATGCTTTTTGTGAGACTATATATAATGCAATTAAATTTGTAAATGTTTTATGATAATAGTTGGCATATAGTAAGTGTCCTAAAAACTAGTAATTTTACTGCATATAAGTTATTCTCTAACTTCTATAGCCACTCCCTCTGTGCAGTGATTTTCAAGAGAGGGACATTTTGATTCTGAAGGGTATGGTATAATACCTGAAAACATTTTGGATTGTCACAATTTGGTGGTGTTGGGGGTATTATATCATCTAAAGGGTAGAGGGCAAAAATGCTGCTAGATGTCCTATTATACAGGACAGTCCCCCATAAAAGAAAGAACTATGCCCCCACAAATGTTAGTAGTGCTAAGATTGGAACACCTTGGTCTAATGCAATATATAAAACTGAATTGATAAGATTAATAGAAGAGAGTGGCTCATAAAAATCACTAAAATTATTTAAGGTACTTCCATGCTTTAAAAATAATTGAAATGACATAAGGAAGTGACCCTCTATCAAGGAAAGTGGGAGAAAGATTGATTTTGTTTTATATATTTCTATAGGTCATTGAAACGAATAATGCTTAGAAAAGGCATATTGTTTCTCCATAAATGGTGAGATGGGGCTTCCTGTAATATAACGAGTATCACATCCCTGGAAAAGTTTTCAAATAGAACTTTCAAATGATGTCAAGGAAAAGATTGTTGGGTTTGATTCCATGAATAAATGAGGGAATAGTTTTAGGAAAATGAAATATAATTTCCCATGTATGATTGCTTTAAGTTGAAGAGTTATTTGGTGGGTGAAAATACGTATCAAGTGAAAATTATATTTTATTGGAATTTGTCAGTCAAGGTAAGAAAATTAATGGTGCAATATCCTGAAAAGAAAACAGGATAAGAATTGAATTTTAAATCACTACAATAGGATGGAGAAGACTTAATCATTATCGCCTATAAAGGGGAAAGTGGTATCTGATCGATACATTTGAGGTAAAAGACAGCAAGATAATTGCTGAAAGCAAAATCAAGGGGCACATAGCAGAGGAGAGCACAGAAAGGAATGTTAACTGAATTTAGGAAAGCATAATGCCTCTCCCAAGGCGAAGAGGAATAGTGAGAGAAGACATAGCTATACTTTCAAGGAGCAAAAGTCAGTTGAGTTGCAGTAGAGCTGAAATGTTTTATGAAATTGTCAACCCTATATTTAAAGAGCAGGGGAATAAATGGTAAAGGTCAACAGCAGGGGCAAAAAAGAGTGCTACAGAAGAGAAAGAATAATTCCACCTGCACAAGCCAGGGCTGCATGGTTGTGGGAGGAGCCATTCTTTCATCCTTACTAAGGTCTAAACTGAGATCTATTCAGACCCCAAAGTTAGAAAGTGAAATACCAGCTCTTGCTTACCAATTAAAACCATGAAAATCTACCTTGGTTGGCATCCCTGGGTTGGGTGGCTATATCCCAACACCTCTAAACCTGGAGACACAAGAACTGAGGAATGGGTCCCCAAAAGATTGTGTCAGGCACTGAAATCCCTCCTGTACCTTTACTTTTACCTCCTTTATGGCTCAAATTCTAAACTTGTTTCAAGGTTGGAAAAAACGTTGTTAATACAAATATCAAGAAGGTATATTATATTATATTATTAAGCTCAATTTCACATATTATAATACATAGAATGATACAATTTAAGAGGAGATCAAAAGTAAAATTATAAAATTGTGATTATTAAGTGGATGAGTCCAAGGATGGAATAGTCAGTGGTACAGATTCTAACTTTAAGACTAAGATATTCATCTCCTCAGTTGCTAACTGCTCAGGGTTGGTACCCTTCCAATACACTGCCTTTGGCCAAAGGTGTTTCACCCAAACCTATGCCCTTCTCTGTGGCTGGCACGCATCCAATGACTGGTCCATAGAATAATATAAAGGTTGTTCCTCTTTCGTTTGACTTCTTTCTAGGCAATTTTGAAAGGTCATCTTAGTTCCAGAACTCCATATTAGACAGATAGAGGGTTTTTGCTTTGTTGCTTTTTGTTTTCTGCAACTTAATTGCTATTTAGCTTCTCTGTATGTATGATCCAGATTTCTGTCCTCCCTCACAAGTGTTTCCAGGCACATGCACCCATAAAATTCCATGAGCCAGTCTCTTATCTCAGTGCCCCGGATAACTGGGCCAAAGATAGTGATGCAGTTTTTTCAAACCTAGGCAGAATAAATGAAAAAATTATAAAAGATTGTGAAAAAAAGACAGTAACCTGGACATTTGCATTACTTAAAAGCCAATGTATGCTTTTTAATATTCTTGTTATTGATTTTTTTTCTGAAGAGTAATATTTTATACACTAAACCATAACATAGTAATAGTAGTTGGCATTTTCAGCAGGGAGCCATACGAAGTACCGCCATTCATCCACTGGTACATATTCAAATACAAAGCAACTTATGTAAAAGGGAATGAATGTGGATATTTTTTGGAGGGGAGGGGGAATGGCAAACCTAGACCTGTAAATGTCAACAGAAATGTCACAGGGTGAAAGATTGATTGTTTACTTTGATTCTAAACTACTCTAGCTATTATATTTTCAATGATATAGAAACTCAGAGATTTGATGCTTTTGAAGTTGCTACATAAACTAAATTTCCAGTGTGGTTTTAAAAAAAGTCATGATATTAGAGGTTCAGGGAAAATTTGGGAATAGACTTATGGCAAATTTTCCATTTTAATTTATGTTCCTTTATTATATTTCTAATTTCTCACACCTCTAGTTTTTTAAATACCCTTGACATGCTGATATGCAACTCAGACTTATTTTGAATGGTAAAGGCAAATAAGACCACATTGAAATACTTGGGAGATGAAAGTGTTACAGTGATATAATTCAGAGAATCATTGAAAATTTAGGAGAATCTCAGTTACTCACCTTGTAACACAACTGCCTCCTTTCTTTATTAAGTAAAATATTTGTCAGTGAATTCCATTGTACTTTATATGATTTTTATTACATTATGCAACAGTTTTATTACTGCACAAGTGCTGCCTCTTTTCAAATATACATTATGCTCCTTGTGGTCAAAATATTTTAAACACATATGATATATTATACATTTTAGTAGGTGCACATTTTATTGAATTATTGGACTTTTAATGTGTACGTAATTGAATAAATTACCTTACTGAATTTAATATTTTAAAAAGTTCATGATGGTAATTCTCACCTATTATTGCATATGAAAGTAGAAAATGCATTGATTTATAAGACCCAATCTCATGATTTATGGTATTAAATAAACAATAGAATATTACTCAGCCATAAGATAAGATGAAATACTGCCATTTGCAACAACATGGATGGATGGATCTTGAGATTTTCATGCTAAATGGAGTAACTGAGACAGAAAAAGTCAAGAAACATATGACTTCACTCATGTACGGGATATAAACTGAAAACAACAAAGGAACAAGAAAAACAAAGAAAGAAAAACTAATGGACACAGACAGTAGTTTAGTGTACAGGGGTATAGGTATGTGGAGGAAGATGGGACTATGAGAACTGACTCGGGTGTTGAGCACACAATGCAGTGCATAGATGAAGTATTCTAGAATTGTAAACTTTAAACCTATTATAATAATTTTACTAATTAATATCACCCTCCAAAATTTACTAATAAATAATACACATAAGCAATTGTTTTGTTTCAAAAATCATTTGATGTACTTATTTATGATCAGATGAGAAGTATTAAGTTTGTCTGATACTTCATTCTGTTCATGGCTTGTCATTTGCATAGTAAAAACCACTTTCCTCTAACTCATATATAATTCAAATAATTTTATACCAAATCATATTCAATTGATTGGTAATCTCAAAGTTGAGATTTTATGCCAAAATGCTTGTTCTTAATCCGTGAAAATCATGTTTTAATATAATATTCGCTATTACGGTATTTTGATTGTTATGAGGATTCCGTCTATTTGAATACAATTCTCATAAATCCCTTGGAATAAAATCTACTCAAACCAACAATCAATTGCAATGACCTTTTCACATTCATTAAAACTCATTAGATGCACATACAAATTAATATTACAAACACAATTTCCATTGCAGTGTGCATTTTCAGGAGTTGTACAATTTGAATATGTTAAAATATCTAAACTGCTATGTCATTGCCTTGATTAATCAGAAAAAAAGAAAGAAAATTGTGGGAACACCATAAGACTAATTTTAAAGTAAAATTATTAATTGATATATGTGCATGAGCAATAAATAGTTTAAAATATCACTTTTGGGATACTTTTATGGTTGGTAGTCAAGAGAAAGATGATAAAGTTTAAGTAAACAAAAACTTTAGACATCTACAGAAACAGGAACAAAGAGAATAAAAACTGGTGGAGGGAACTTCATAAACTTTAAAATAAGTGTATATAATAGTTTGGAATGCAGAAATTTAATTATTATATATACAAAGAGCACAAAGACATGTTACAAAACTATAAACAAATAGAGGATTTCAGTTAATTGGTTTACTTTTCAGCATGGTATGGATTTGCAATTCCCAAAGTACTTCAGTTATATTCTAGGACTGAACATATAGGTAAATATATTGTTAATAATTATGCTATACTTCTGTCATGTATGTATATATTACTAATATAATATAAAGTATATTTGATAAAGCATATGTATAAAAATGGATTAGATGAGAAATAGATAAATAGATGGTATTAACTCTGCTTCTGAGAAAGTCAAAAAGGAAAGAATGCAATTCTAGTATTAATTAATATACTTAGGACCCAAATACTGTTTTCTAAACACTATCTCAGACTTAAAAGTAGGTACCATTGCTCCCTGTACCTAATTTTACCCATTGCCATTTTTTTAAAGATTTATTTGTATTGTTTTTTGACAGAGAGAGAGAGAGAGATATAGAGACAGAGAGAAGGGGGAGGGCCCCGAACAGTCTCCATAGTTGCACATCATTGCTTTTTCCACATAGTTTCATTCCACAGGTGGGTGTGGGGCTGCACAGGGCAGGAACTGGGCTGGGGTCTTGCCCCGGTGAGAACTGAGCTGGGGGAACTCCCCAGTTCAGCATATGGGTCCGCACGGGCCGGGGCCGGGATTCGATCCTTGGTCCCCAGGGGCTGCAATGTGAGCGCCTAACCCACTGAGCCATCCCGGCTTCCCCACCCCATTGCCATTTTAAAAAGCAAAACTTTTGAATTCTAAACTTATGTAACAGTAAAATATTTGAATAATTTGAAGCATTTCTATATTAACATTTATTTAACTGATCTTTTCCCCCCATTATATACCTTTTAAACCTCACTCTATTTCAGTAAAATGACCCCTTTCGCCTTCCCCATTTTTTAATTACCTATTTTTAGGTCAACATAAATCCTTCATTGCATTCTGTAGTATATATTTGATTTCAACCAATTCTTATCTAAACTGAAATTACGATAAACAAACTAACATTACCTCTAACTTAAGTTAGAACAAGAGCTAACTTATTTATCTTCCCACTTCCATTCTTTATTCTACACCAGGGAGCATATATGCTATTATTGCCATACATTCAATCAGGGGTCTCCAAACTTTTCAGGCCGCGGGCCGCATTAACTATCAAACAGCAGTTTGGGGGCCGACGACACACTCGAGGTCCAAATAAAAAAGAATCAAAACATAGATGTTGTTTTTAATTATTTATTTAATATTATTTTGTTCAGATAAAAAGATCTCCAGGGGCCGGATGAGAGGGCCTCGCGGGCCGCATCCGGCCTGCGGGACGTAGTTTGGAGACCCCTGCTAAATTTTTTCACAGCTTTTTATTGTCCATAGATTTGTGCCAAATGTTTGAATGGAAGTATAGTGCATTGGTTAGGAAAACAGACTGAATAGTCAGATTAACAACTTTGAACTACATCTTCACAGCTTACCAGATATGTGGCCTTAACCAAGACACTCCATGGCCCAATGCCTATATTTTCTCAGTTGTTAAGTGGATTAAGCTATGCTTTAGTATTATCTGCAGATTAAAAAAATTAACATACATAAAGAGTTTAGAGTGCTATTTGGCAAATTTTAATGAGAACACTCCTTACCAAGGCCTAAACAGTGAGAAATTTCAATAGCTTTTTGTACATAAACAAAATAACTTTTCCAACCTCAAATTATCAATTTACTTCAATAATATTAGCTTTTTGCCCATGCTTGCACTTAAATTTAATGTTTTAACTTAATTTCTTCTCACATAACACTCCCTCTTTTATTTTTTTAATTTTTATTAAATATATTGGGGAGACACTGGTTAGTAAAATTATATGGGTTTCAAGTGTATAATTCTATAATACATCATCTGTATATTGCATTGTGTATTCACTACCCAGAGTCAGTTCTCTGTCCATCAACCTTTTTTTGAAATGCTCTCTTTACCACTCATTACCTACCTGACTCCTATTTATCTTTCAACTCTGTAAATATCATTTTCTCAGGCAGGCTATTTTTGACACCTCAACCTAAATATTAATTTCTATAGACAGTCATTTTGTTTGAATAATTTTTCTTCAGAAGAACTGTCAAAATATATAATAATACATTCATTTTTTCATATAAATATTTATATGATACCTGTCTCCCTCCAAGCTATTTCATATTTGAACTGTAAACTCTATGATGATAGAAATACAGTAGCTTTTTTTCCCACAGAAACAACTTTGTGAATTCTAGCACATCATAAGCATTCAATATATTTTTGTAGCATGAACAAACAACAATCAAATGAAGAGAATTAAAGAGAGGTAACCTAGGAGCAAGGAGAAAACCACAAAGAATAGTAAATGATCACACAAAAATACGATAAAATTTGATACCATATAATTATTTATTTTTTATTTTTTTATTGTTAAATTTATTGGGGTGACATTGATTTGTAACAATTGGATAGTTTCCAGATGTGCAATTTAAACATAAATATTTAGGCACGATGAAAACAAAACAATAATAGAGAAGATGTTTCAGATGTACAAGAGAAGTTTTAAATCTCTAGATCTAAGACAGTACATGGTAAGTTCTCAGGGACTCATGTAGCAGAAAAAAACTGGTGAAAAATGTAACAGCATGAAAACATGTTTGATATTGATGAATTTATTTAAGATCAAGATTAAGAAAATTCTCTAACAAAAAGAATAAATTTTATACATGTCTACAATGGTGGGAGTTAAGATGATGATAATAATAATAATGGCAAGATACTTACATATATATTAGAACATGCTGAAAGAGACAGAATTTGAAAAACAAAAAGCAGGAAAGATGTATGTGTGCTTAGATTAAGAAGAAAAATTCAAAACATAATTATATTATAGGAAAATACAATAAAAACAAAAGTGATAGAAATAGTAAATAACAGAAAAAAATTAAAAACTCACCCTTTTACACTTGGTTCAAATAGATGGACAAGTTATATGAAAACATATTGTCAAATAGTAAATTCACAGTCAACACCAGTAAAATGCTCTCATGAAAATAAATCCAAAAATGAAATTTATATGATGATTTATATATATATATATATGTATACACATATGTGTAATTGTGTTGAAAAATATACGTTAAAATTTTAATGTACTTATGACTAGAAACTGGGATATTTGGTAATTAATACTTTCCTATCATATTTGAATTACCACCTGACTCTTTTGAAGTGATCATGTTTCTTTTTTGTAATCTTAAAAGCCAACTACTATATTCATATTTTAAATGAATAGCAATCTAGTGAGATTCATGCATATATTTTAAAAGCATTTCCCAAGTAAAGTCAATTGTTTGATATAGACAAAATTAAATCAGCTGTCAACAAAATCAAGGATAAAACTTTAAATTTGCATTTCTCTTCCCATTAAACCTGATAATGACTATTGTATATTTACATGGACTAAAGCAATACAATATTGAAATAAAAATTAAAGTCTCAAAGATATTGAGAAAATATTTTTTTCATTTAGGCAAATCTCTACATTCAAAATATCCACATGAAGTAGAATTTTTGTTTCATTTTTATTACATTCATTAATATTTTAGGTAAAAATAATATAAAATCCTATTACCACTGAGAAAACACATTTACTATTTTTAGATTATTGATAGTCTTGCAAAGATCATTTGCTTTTATAATTTTTTAGAAAAGCTTAAAAGAATACATTACTGAAGAGTCTTTTTCAAATGTTTGTTTCATCATAGCTTTAAGATAAAAACAATTCAATAAAACAAAGACACTTTAAGTTTTTATGCAAGGGGTGTCCAGACTTTTGGTGGGGAGGAGGGTGTATTTGTGTGTTTAACTGTATATGCATGTATACGTACAATAAATGAATTTAAAGATATATTTTAAGGTTCTCTTGTTGTTGAGGAGAGGGGAGTCTGGAAATCCCGCTAGCCTCTTCTATGATTATGTAATCTGAAGAGGGGCATGTAGCTGAACTGTGACCAGTTTAATATTATAGGTATTCTGCTAATAGACTTGGATCATAAGTGTATAAATAGTAATACAATGAAGAAAGAATATCTTTTTTCCCTAAAACTTAGACAAATAAATACTAAGGGAATTAAAATACCTCTTCTCTTCTGAAAATTTTTTATCACCCTCTAGCCCATTCACAGTAGCTGAGCAACTATGTTCTTTCTTTGTCTGTGAAAGTAATACTTTATCCTCTCTCAATGCTCTCTAATTATTATAGTAAAAGCGAACAAACAAATGAACCAACCCAAAATTTAACTAAAGTAGGACATTAGAACTATGTATTCAGATTTGCACATGCTTATCTCAGAAGATGTTTTATGTGTGACCACAAAACATTTAATATTTTTTATTCCCAATTATACAAAATGTCCATTAATACTGAATTATAGATAAACATGTTTAATTATCTCAGCTTTCCCCAGATTTTACAACCACATCTCCTATTATTTGAAGTTCTAAGCCTCCTTCACAAAATTGTTATTAGTGGCTGACCACGTTTCATCTTTGCTCTTATAAAAAGATTTAGAGGAAAACCCTAAGGTAATACTGCAGACTCAAGCTCCATTCATTTTTAAGCCCTGCTGTTAATGCATTTTGTTAAAAGGCAGGTTGAAAATGTGAACCCAGTATACTACATGTAAAAAAGCTAAATGTTTGGCAAAACCATTCATGTGAAAAATGCATAAGCAAATAATATTGAGTGAACCATTTACACAGATGGAAAAGCTGTCACTAATGCTTCATCTATCATCTTGTTTAACGCTTCTGTCTTTAAATCTGTATTTGTATTTTTCTTGAATAATGGCGTATCCCTTAACACAGGAAAATGTGCTGAGGGGTCCTGGTGGAGAGTGGGAAGAAAGACTCGTTGGCTCATGAATTTGAGAATGCTGCAATACCTTTTAACTCAAGCAACAATTACCTTTATCCAGCTTCACCCCTGAGCTCATCGTGCCCAATCTGAGCCAGTGGTGTACTGGAGTCAGCTTTCTGCAGCAGGAGAGCCAAGAATGGAAAGCTTTGTTGTATTTCCGGAAATCAGAGGTTACAGGGAGTTCTGTGTGCTGTCTGCAATCAATTTGTGGAAATTGCCAGTGTGAATGGAATACTCCTAAGATCACTGAGTTGAAGAAAACCTTAAATTACTTTTCATATTTTTTGTTTTTTGTTTTGTTTTGTTTTGTTTTTTTCTTCTCGCTAAGTTCATTACAGCACATTCTGGTCAAAATTTTTTTCTAAAGATTTATTTTATTGTTTTTGACAGAGACAGAGAGAGACAAAGACAGAGAGAGACAAAGACAGAGAGAGACAAAGACAGAGAGAGACAGAGATAGGCAGAGAGAAGGAGGAGGGCCCAGAGCAGTCTGCATAGTTGTACATCATCAGTTTTTGACGTGGTTTCTTTCCACACAGGTATGTGGGGGCGCTGCACAGGGTGGGAACTGGGCTGGGGAGAAGCACGCCCCAGTTCAGCATATGGGTCTTCACAGGCTGGGGCCAGGATTTGATTCTCGGACCCTGGGGCTGCAAAGCAAGTGCTCAACTTACTGGGCCATCCCAGCTTCCCTGGTTAAATTTGACTTTACCTTATTTTAAAGGTAGTATTTCTCAATAAGACCACATACCGTACTTTTTCTCACCTTTATACTTTTAAGGCGATACCTAAAAGAGCACATTTGAATACATTTGATTATAATTCTTTTAGTAAAGATTTCTTGAGTACCAACTATATGACAGGCACTGTGGCTGGTGCTGGTGACAGTGCTGACTTTCATTTAGGGTCAGAAAGAATACTAGACTTTGGATATTAAAAGGAGTCCTTGAGCTAATCCTGCTGAAACACTTCATGTTATCATCGGGGAAGCCCCTCCCTCACTTAAGAGACTAATGACAAGAGAAATAGATTATTCTCCTTGTACTTAGGGTGTGATGCTTCATTGCCCCGAACCTGTACACGGCCATTAACTAGAGTTTTTAGTAGTTACCTTTATGCACAATCCTCTCCTCATTCTCATTATTTAAATAAATTATTATAAAATGTGCTGTACCTCAAATGAATTTTATATCTTAGAAGTCAGGTTGAAAATTACTTGTACAATGAGTATGTAAAATTAATGTTTTCATTATTTCTCACATGTGGACTGGTTTAAATTTAACAGGTTTTTGCCTTTTTTGTTTTGTTTTCTGATCTGTGCAGCAGCTGCAGGGTCCTTTCTAACACCTAAAATGTTGGTAGTTATTTACTAAACCAATATACATGTTTTAAAAGTATTGTGTTCCCTGGAAGTGAAAGGCAGTTACTAGAATAAGGAATAAAGTAACTATTTTTAAAAAGACTTACTCTGTTTTAGACACTTTATCATTAAATTTATACATGGTATCTCATTTAATAGGCAATTATTAGCTAGAATAGTTTATTTCCATCTTCTAGATGAAGAAAATAAATATGTAAAAGGTTCATAATCCCTATAATACAAGTGAGGTTTCTTTAATATTAGAATATGTCTATATTTTCTCATACATGTATAAATAGTTGACCACATGCTATACTGTATTTTAGGACAGAAAATATTATTTCTACCACATAAAAAATATTGGTGTGATGGTCATTCCTATCTGCTCACAATCATCTATAATTTTTTAAAGAATTATTTTATTGTTTGAGAGAAGGTAAGAGAGCTGGGGGAAAGGACCAGAATAGCCTCTGTAGTTGTACATGACTGGTGACATAATTTCATTCCACACAGGTGGACCTGGGGCTACGTGGGGTGGGAGCCGAATGGGGGGCCTCCCATATGAGAGGCAAGAACCTTCCTGGCAGATATCAGTTGCATCAGCATATGGGTTTGCATGGGCCAGGACTGGGATTCGATTCCCAGACCTTGCAGTTGCGAGGCAAGCATTCAACCAGCTGATCTATCTTGGCGTCCCCGTCTCCTATAACTTTAAGAGTGACAAAATAATTTAAAAAAATTATTATTTAAAAAAATAATAAAAACCTATGGGAATATATCAAAGTGCACTTTGTTCATGAAAAGAATAGAACAATCATATTTTGGATTTTTAAGAACAGAAATTGATTCTGATTCCTGCTATAGTATAGGACCAAAATCTAGCTGGTATAAGATCTACTACGAAACAAATGAACAATCAACCCTGCAGATGATGCCAAAGTCCTGGAGAGCACACATAGGTGGAGAGACTGATGAGGACACCCACCCATGCTAAGGAGAGATGGGAAAGTAAACAGGCCCGTGTGTGACTCTGGGTTTTAATCCGGAACTAGAAGTTATCTCTGGGGTGTGTGTAGCACCTGCAAAGAACACTTGGAGAGAACCAGTACTTCTGGCCTGGGAAACTGGAAAAGGAGCTGCATGATTATGAACACTGAACAGATTAGAGGAATTTCAGAAAGGAAATAGCTAAAGAGGATTTCTGGTCCAGGGCTTCCCACATTTTGACTGAACCTTGAGCCACATGGAAAAGTTTCACATCAGCCCAGCTAAAGGAACTGGATCTGTGCAGAGACCAGAGATAACATTCAAGAAACAGTCCACAATTTAAAATCAGACAAATATTTCTGGCTGAAATTAAGAATGAAAAAAAAAAAGATATTGACTAAGAAAAACAGTAAGACCCAGAATCCTTACAACCTAACCTTTTTAATATCAAGGATACACTCAAACTTAACTGAGATATGAAAAACAAAAAATGCAACAACTTCTCAAGAGCAGAGAATGCTAATTGAGTTCAAAATTGAGATAAACAAGATACTGACATTAATAGTAAACATCTTAAAGCACTTGTTCACTATTCTCAATTGAGCATTGTTTCAGTGAATTCAAACCTCAGTAAAGCACTCTCAAATCTCATCAGAGAAACAGAGACAACAAAAGGCAGCCAGAAGGACATTCCTGGACTAAAAAATATATATATTATTAATCAAATAACAAACAAACAAAAAGCTGGGGTTGAATAAAAGATTAATGCCACCTTCAGGCCGTTATACCTACAGAAAAACATGTTTGGGTCACAGCACAATCAAATGCAAATGAACGGTGTTTCAGAGCGCAGGGCAAAGTAGTCAGACAAGATCATGCTCAGTGATCTACTGTCAAAAGAAAGCTAACATCAAAGTTTTCTCTTGCTAATTTGAGTTTTGAAGATATTGAATAGAATAGGAGTGCTCTTAGAAAGGGTAAAAATGTCATTGAACAAGATTAAAGAGATAAGATGATGAAACAGTTCAGTTCTCTCATTAGTTTTTAAAATTCAAGACTGAAATATGTGTATATGTGTGTGTGTGTGTGTGTGTGTGTGTGTGTGTATATATATCTTATAAAAATAAGCTTAGCATCTCAACATCAGAAATCCAGAGTGAGACTACATCACTTTACTCATGATTAGTATACTTTAAAAATAACAAAGAGGAGATAGGGTTTATGGGATTTCAAAAGGTGAATGATTCTTATTGAATGAGAAAGAATGGGTATTTATTTAGTGGGCCTAAAGATCTGCTGAATTGTCTTAGGACAATGGTCTCCAACTTTTTTTGGCACCGGGGACCAGTTTCGTGGAAGACAATTTTTCTACAGACCAGGAGTAGGGTGCGAGGGGGCTAGTTTCAGGATGATTCAAGCGCATTACATTTATTGTGCACTTTATTTCTATTACTGTTACATTGTAATAATGTGAATCTGTATTTGCAGCCACTCCCCAATGCTGGCATCATGGCCTCAGCTCCACCTCGGATCACAGGCATTAGAGTCTCATAAGGAGCCACAACCTAGATCCCTCACATGCGCCGTTCACAACAGGGTTCATACTCCTTTGAAAATCGAACGCTGCCACAGGAGGAGCTCAGGCAGTGATACAGGTGAGGGGGAGCGGCTGTAAATACAGATGAAGCTTCACTGGCTCATCTGACTCTCACCTCCTGCTGGAAGGTCTGGTTTCTAACAGGCCAAGGACTGGAACGAGGCCATGGCCTGGGAATTGGGGACCCCTGTCTTAGAAAGACAAAATTAATGTTTTCCTTGAAGACTAGTACTTAGTAATATAGCTGTAAAGTACAGAAGAGCGTAATTACCTTTTTCATATTTTGAAAATGATAACTCTTGTTTTGCTATTACCACCAGGTGCATGATGTCATATGTATAGATATATATTGAAGTACACTTATAAGTATATCAATAATGTAATTTTCTAGCTATCCTTGATTGGAAGATTACTGAATTTTTAATTCCATTGCATGGAGAAATACAATTTTTCTTGATTTCTCAGTGCTGTTGCAATGGTCCTAGCTTTTTGAGACTCTTCATGTATTTGTAGCCATTTGTCTAGTTAACTCTGCTTATGAGTGAGGTGTTATAGAACCCCTTGCCTCCCTGAGAAAGCCAAAGGATTACACCTCAGATTAGGTCTCAAAATTAAGCTTTAGTGACTTAGGGAGACTAGAGAGCCAGCTCATAGGTATTTACAGGTCACAAGGGATAAAGTCCCAGAACATGTAGATGTTGTTGGATCCGAAAGAAGAGACCTGGACTATGCATCTCCTGCTGGGATTTCATACACTGAACAATGGCTCAGACCATTCATGTTTTCAAGG
>PVKE010036956.1:0-16138 GCA_004027555.1 Craseonycteris thonglongyai | reverse complement strand
CCCAGTTCAGTTCTCTCTCTGTCTCTGTCTCTGTATCTCTCTCTCTGTCAAAAATAAAAATAAATAAATAATAAATAAATAAATTGGTAAAAGTGGAGCCCCAAAAGCTGTTGTTTATCTGGATTGCCGCAAAAATGTGAAAGACATTGTTGCTACCCAGTACCATTACCTCCAGACTGGCTGCTGTGGCGTATATGTCATTTGGATAAACACGTGTAGAGATCTTGAAATGTTCAATGACAATATTAACCAGAAGCCCAGTGAAAGCATGATCTTGTTTCTTGTCAGGGACAAACACCAATCAGCTCCTTACTTAAATATATCAACTATCAGCAACACGAATATTATCTTCTTTCAGGTAACGGAGTGTGAACATACCAATGACAATGTCCGAGGTCATTTTGCCTATGCCTTCAGTCATTGCAACATGATTTTTCATCAGCCCTTTAATTTAGTTAACAGATTAATTGGGCTTTGCCATATGCACAGATAGAGAAAGCAGATACCTACTCTAGGTATTTAAGCAGATAGTTCTGTTTGGCTTATAAGTACTTCCTGATTTCTCTGTCATTTCCACAATTAAGGTTAATTGTCAGAGGGGAGCCTTTTAAAAACACACATGACTCCATTAATATCTACTTAACAATAACATAGGTTGGTTATCAAGGTATCTAGAAGAGACCAGGGTTCTGAGATAGATACGATGATACAGTGGAATGGGAGAGGAGATAAGGCAGCTCAGACCACGGGACTTGCAAGTCAAGGTGGACTGAAATGGCAGCACTTCAGAGGGGATCTAGGGCCTCAGATGGGGAGTAGTGCAAACAGAAACAGAAGCAGCAAGAGAAGTTACAGGTAGAGACAAGAGTGGGATAAGGCAAACCAGCATTGTTCACAGTGTCAGCCAGAGACAGCTCTGAGACTAATGATGACTCATTAAATAAATCACCTTTGAAGTTTAGATCTCTGATATGAAATTATTCTGCTATGTAAAGATACAGTAATAATTCCTTTACCTCTCTCTCCAGAGAATATTACATGCCTTATAATAAACATTCAAATAACATAAAGTTATCTCTTTAATTTGTAGAACATGCTTTCATTTGATCAATTTTTCCTATAAATAATTATAAAATCTATTAATTATGTATTTTCTTTACATCACAACATATTCCATTCCAGAAGGCATCCATTGTTTCACTGCACCATATAATGCAATAAGAGGACTTTCTTGGGATCTCTTAGTGTATGTACATAGTTTATTTGGCCCAATATGGAGTGGCTGAAACTCCATCCTAAAGTTATAGCTGTTTAGTTCCATCCCTTTGTCATGAGTTGCCTGTATACAGAAATGCGTGCTTCTTTTTACATGATTTGGAATTTCATATACAACCTGGTTACGGTCAGAATGTAGTTCACCTTCTTCTAAAACTCATTCAGCTGGGCTCTGTACCCTCAGAGTCTTTGCTACTCATTCTTGTGTTCAAAATACATTCCGGATGGCAGTATTAGCTATACTCTGACCTCTGTTTAATCTGGGCATTATACTTAAGTAAAAACATAAAAATCATGAGACAGAGATGCAGCTGCAGGCAAACCAAGAGGAAACGAGAGTTAATAATGCCACATGCCTGGGAATGTGACTAAGTTATAAAAAGGGTTGTGTGACCTAACAGAAAATTCAGACAAAGATAAAGTATAATCCTCTACTCTTGCTGAATTATTCAGAATGATAAATTAACTCTGGCTAGCTCTGCCCATAAGAGTTACAGTTTGAATCATATAATTATGGTACTTGATATTTAATTTAGCACTTTATTACAAACTGTCTTTGTATTGTTATTTAATTGCTTCACATTTACAAGTTCTACTTCCTTCACAGGACTATAGTCTGGTTGAAGGTAGGGAGCAAGTTTTCCCACCTAATGTGGGTTCCTCCACAGCTCCCAAGATAATCCAGTGTATGGATAGGACACTCAATAGTTCTGTACTGAATTGAATTGCTGTATATGAATTCCTAAAATTACACTTAAATTAGAATATCACAATTTCCTTCTGCTACTATTTAACCCAGAGATAATAAAAAAATGGAAGAAGAAAGGTGTATAAGTGCAGATATCAGGATATTATGTAATAAAAGTCACACAGTTAATATTCCATGCCATATTTTAACATGATGGAATGCCTTAATTGTGTAATTTTCAATGAAAGTTCAAGATATGAGAATATTCACTCAAGCACTGGATTATATATATATATATATATATATATATATATATATATATATATATATATATATATATATATATATATATAATTATTTTAAAGCCACTTCAGGAAATAATCATTTGAGTCTAATAATTTAAAAAAGTTCAAGATAGCTCAGTAGATTAAGCACTTGCCTTGCAAGCACAAGGTCCAGGGATTGAGCCCCAGTCATGGTCCATGCAAACCCATATGCTGAACTGTGAAGCAACTAGTAACCATTGGAATTGTGGCAAAAGTTCTCCCTCCCATGAGGGAAGCCCACAGTTAGGTTCCCACCCCACACAGCCCCACATCCACATGTATGGAATGAACCATGTCACAAGTAATGATGTACAACTATGAAGACTACTCTGGACTCTCCCCACTTCTTTCTCTCTCTCTCTCTCTCTCTCTCTCTCTCTCTCTCTCTCTCTCTCTCTCTCTCTCTCCCTCTCTCTGTCTCTCTCATCACCTTCTCTCAAACAATAAAAAAAATATGTATATATTTTTTAAGTTCATGAAAATCATTATAAAAGAGCTTCTAAGATACTTCAGCTGCAAATTCATTCAATACTTTTCTTTCCCTGAACTTGACAGCTACAGTACCATTAATAGATTTTGAATGAATAGAATGTTATCAGGATCTGCTAGAACCATTCCCATCCTCTTCTTTTAACCTTTGAAGTTGGAGCCACTTAATATCAATATTTACCTTTAACCCCGATAGGGGAACATTTAGAGGATTTAAGCTATTGCAGTAGTCTTGCTTCACCTTCATATCCAAATCCAGAATCTAAATCTCCGATCCTTTCTAAGACCATCACTGGATCAAGAACCAAAGCAGGCATTCCCAGGATCAGATACTTCCGTGCAAACTGCAGACCATCCTGATCCTGCCTGCTTCCATGCCTGTATCCTGTTTATAACCACCTTCTTGGAAACGGCTCGAACACCAAGTTTAACTGTTCCAGGCTTGACTGTCTTCACTGCTATCTGAACCACAGCTCTGCCAATTATCAAAAATCTTGCTATGAATTAGTCTTTGTTGAATTTGTAGAATCACAGCTCTGGTAGCTTATTGTTATTGGCAACTCAGAGCTTAAATATTTCCTGGTACCCAGAATCACAGAATCATACAAATTTTAGAACTCAGAGGGACTGAAGGGATCTTTCAAGTTTAAAGCTAAATCGACTGTTGTATGTAAATGCATATTTTATGGTAGGTTGTTTTAGAGTCTGTAAGAGGAGAGACCAAGCATATGTTTAAGACACAGGCATTCTCAAAGGAAATCAGACCAGGTTGATACTGAGGGCATCATCAATGGTTTTATAATTCCATAAAAGAAGATGGAGAAAGCCATCAAAGACTTGTGAGACTGCAGAAAAAGTGCCCTCTGTGTGTGTGTAGAATTTCCTTGAGCAAGAGAGGATTCAGAAAACTGAATAAAGGCACACAACACTTACATCTAAATGGCCTGACTAATTCCCCAGCATTCCTCTACAGATGTTGTTTGTTTCTAATATGATAATATACAATAATCTTTTATATTACTTCAAATAAGGAACTGACTCTATTAGCTATTGACTCTATAAAATAAAATTTACTTCACGATGATAACTTGGGTTCCCCACATATATGTATTTGTTTTTCTCATTTATATGTGCATATGTATTATAAATTCATATATCTGCTTTGCATTTTCTTTTAAGATAATTATTTTTTTAATAAGCATTCCTGTTGATTAGGAACTACTATATGAAAATATCTTTTTAAAAATGTTTTCCTTAAGAAATCAGTTTCTTATAATTAGAGACCTAATCAAGAGTTTAGGCCCTTATTTAACTTCACATCAAGATAATAAAATTGCCAAACTACATCACTAGGTATGACTACCCCAATATTACTTTTTAGAGTCCATGTTGAAAACTATAATTTCATAATAAGATAAAGCAGATTGCACTCATTTGATTAATTTCTATGTAACTAAATGCAGAAAAATTGGTTATGTTTTATTAAAAAGTAATAATTTTCAACATTTTCCCTGAAAAGTAAATGACTAGAATTTCTTTGACAAATATAAATCTTTTGTGGAATCACTGGAGACTTTACAGAATCAAGGACTTTTCAAATTCAAAAAAGACAATGAGTATTCTGCTGAGATTACCCCAAATATTAAGGATGGGTGATGCCTATCAGTTTAAAGAGTAAAGGAAATAATCCAAAACCATGAATTATTCACAGAAACCTGGGCCTCGGAGATTTGAAACTGTAATTCATCCAGTACACTATAAGATAATAAAAATAAATGGTCACTTACATAATACAATCCTCAGTGAGATGACTGAATATGCAAACTGAAAATTTTGTTTTTAAGACCAATTTTATGTATATTCTGCATAGATTTTAAGTAAGGTTTACAACTCTTGGTCCCATTTATCTTGTCCCAAAGTTAATATAAGTAAATAATAAATAAAATCTGAAAACAGAGTCTAAAAATAATTTGTATGAGTTTGTGTTCTTCATTGAAAGCAACAGAAAATTTCCACTCAGGCTAATTATCATAAAAATAAAAAATAAAAAGAAACTCACTGATTTAACAAAATAAGACAGAGAAAGTTGAACAAACTAAGCCTTAAGAAAATAAAACAGGAAAGTTTCAGAGAATTGGAGGTAGGAATCCATGGAAAGTCTCCTGAGTTTCATCCTTAGGATGCATGAGTTCCATTTACTTCTCATCCTTACATGAGCACGCTCCATTTTCAAACCATTGAGAAGAACTGTTCAATCTAGTCCCTCTAATCGGTGTGGAAAAGATTTCCTGGGTGACAGCTCAAATAGCACCAGATGGAACACAGGAGTGGCAGTTTCCCAAAGGAAAAGCTGGTTGTTTCACAGAAATAAAAGAAAAGGGATTTTGGCAGGGCAATCCCTTCTTTCAATGTAGGCCTTCATTCAATGTGTGAGAATATATGAATATAGGAGAGTTGCTGGATGACAACAGTCTAGATGCCTTGGGAACAAGGCACTGACTACAGTTGTAAGGGCACAATGACGGAATCGCCCAGAAGCCTAAAATCCTCACCATGTTTGCAAGAAAGAAATGATTTGTTATGCCAAGTTACATTTTATTGAATTAAAAAAGGAAGCCCATTAGATATGCTTATTACTCAAATAAAATAATAAAATCACCAGTCAAAACGCTTTTTATAACTTTGGTGTGTGTGATGTATTAGATGAAAGACATTCTGTCTTCATGCATACCTGCTTCTTTCTATACAAAAATGTTCATTGAATTGAAGTCCCTACTATGAAATAAATATGTGAGATGTCCAAACATTACATTTTAATAATAAGTGCTACTGGTTTTAATACAATTTACAAAAATAGAAATGGGTACAAATAAAAAGCTAAGAACTGTTAAAAACACAAACATGGGTTCGAAAATGTATTTAGTAATTATTTTTATCCACCAAAGAGCATTTTGGAGTTCATGCAGAATATAAATAAATAAGGAGTTCAGTTATAAACTTTGGATGGCATTTAAATATCTGCTGGTGTCCCTTTCAACTGTTTACCATATATAAAATCTCTTTTGCAATACTAAAGAATAAAAAAAATCTACCTTCCCCGAAAAAAATTTGAGTTTATTTGAGCCTTCTCATTGTGATTACTTTGAAATATTGTATTTCAAATTATATTTAAATTATTGAGAATAGAGATTATGATATATGTTACTTTTGAATTTAGCCATACTATGTGTATAATAGTAATATAACATACGATATAAATTGATTTATCCATCAATCAGTGTATAAATGTGATTTGTCATCAAATCAGTAGGTGCTAAAAGAATAAAATTTTCTGGTGTGATAGAAACAAATAGGATCAAGATGCTGAAGCTTTTCAAATGCCAAGAATAATGCAGGCATAGACTCAGCCTGTCTTCAACACAGCACTGTGGAATCACTGTGTCCCCGATCAATCATGTCATCTTGGTAACATAGGTGTCAGAGGTCAACCTGGCTCCAAGTATCTAGTACACCATGTAAACATTGCATACATAACCTACGGTATACCCTTAAGCAGCTTTTGAGAGTGGGATGAGGAACATGCAGGCCTTAGGAAAGTTAAACACCAGAAAAGAGAGCTTGAAGGGTAGGAACTCAGAAAGCGTCTCTTTAGGTTTAATCCTTAGGATGGAATTCCAAGACAATATTCTGAACAAGAATCTGCAATTTACTTGAAGTAAATTTTTTCTTTTTGGTTTTCTAAAGAAGTGAGTCAGAAGAGACTGGATTTCCTTGAGGCCAATATCTTCCTTCTATCAATATCATCTCTTTCTAAGATGCATCAGCTTTGCATGGAGGTGCAAACCGCATTGATAAGCAAGGAAAATCAGTGTATTTTTCCAACCATAGTGATAGCTTTTGGCACTGACAACTCAGACTATTCATCACTGTTTTACATATTTAAATGGTCATTTATACTTGTCTATAAATATAGCTGTCATTTAGAACTTTCACCACATACATTTTTACATAACTGAATAAAGAGTTTCAAGAAATAAGGAGGAAAACTTCAAAGGATCATAGAAATCCAGCCATAAGATTCCCAAGAAGAGATGGATGAAGTAATGCATTTGTTCATTTATTGATTTAGAGAAAAACATTTATTGAGTAGCTACTTGGTTTTAAGAGCTGGGAATTCAGAAATGATGTCAATTCTGTGCTCTTAAGGGTTATCTTCTCTGCTTAACCTTAATAATGATGCTGGGATTCACTTATTGACTTAGAAAATCATTTACTGAGTAGCTACTTTGTTTTAAGGGCTGGGAATTCAGAAATGGTAAGTCAGCTCTATGCTTTTAAGAGGTATCTTCTCTGCTTAGCCTTAATAAAGGTGCTGGTATTAGAGAATGATTCTAAGTACCAAATCAAAGACCTATTTATTTTGCCATATCATAGTCTTTTTTGAATCTTCCTTATCAATAAGTCAAACACACACACACACACACACACACACACACACACACAGTCTTTCTGAGTCACTTTTCAGCCATTGGCACTGCCTAGTCCTTTACAAAATACAAATGGTGGGGGAAGGGTGGATTGATTTGATTTGCCATACACTGGGAATAAGGCAGAGGGCATATCTTGTATCTGAAACAATTACTTCTATGCTTTACAGTACCTAAAGACTTACAACTGGCACCTTAGCCATTAACAACCTGATCAATAGCAATTGATTAGATTAATGTAAAAAGAATTAGATCCTTTTATTAGAAGAGTCAATGGTTTGAACATAGTCTAATAAGATCCTACATCTCTTGAATATGTGTATCCTAGGCCTTAAACTAGAGAAATCACAATCACTAGCATCTTCAAAACAATGTCATTGATCAATTTCTTAAGCAGGGCATGGAGTACGAGTGTGCTAGGAACTTCAAAAACACAAAAAGGAAAAATCAGGCAGCCAACAATAAAGACATTATGACATATATATATCGTATGTTTTTGTACCCCCTTTATTTATTCACTGCCTATCAAATGTACTTCTTTCTGACCTAAGTTATTTTCATCTCTAATCATGGTATTTTGTTTCTCTTTTTTACATTTACTCATTTTCTTGCCTTGCCTTTCACTTCATATAATACCCACTGCTTACAAGCAAGAATAATTATTCGCTATTTCTTTTATCTTTGTTTCCCCACACTCTCCTTCCAGGCCTAATAGCTGTGACTATATGCTATCTCAGAATGTGCTTCTGCAAGCACAACTGAAAATTCTCTTAACCTAAGGACATGAGGAGCAGGTGAGTGAGTGGGAGCAAAACTGTTTCTAGTAAAATGCAGGTGGGTGGAAAATGTTAGCTGCATGATAGGTTCTTTTAAATGCTGTAATAACATTTTCCATTTAATTAATAGTGTGAGAAGAGCACTGGTAAAAACTGAGAGGGATGCCTGCAGTGTTCCTCTGCAGTGGTGTACAGAGGAGATAGAGAAAGTCCCTTGAAAGGTTTAAATTATCCTAATATACAGGGTCCAGCAGAAATAACACCCCCTTTTTTATACCAAATCTTTTATTACAAAACAAAAGAATATAATTCTGTAACATACTATCATAGTCAAGCACACTGTGTGACATTTTAAGTAAAATGTTCAAATTGCTGCCCATCTCATGCAAGACAAAGCAAGCCTTACAACATTGTGGTGTTACTTCTGCAGGACCCTGTACAGTGAATTAGAACAGAAGGCAGCCTTGTACTCATAACTCCAGAAGAGCTGATTGCCAAGACTGGGCAGGAGTCATGCTGACTCTTCTGCAAGCCCCAATAATACTTTTGTTAAGACCGATGTAACCCAACTGTAGCTCAGAAAATATACAGCAGATTCTCAGTTAACCAGCACCCATAAGCATTGGTAGATGCCAGATAACTCTACAGAGACTCTCCATTAATTGGCAATTTCAAGCACCCAGCAAAATCTCTAGCAGCTAGCAAACACTTCACTGGTTGCTTCAGAGTGCCAGTAGCTTGAGTTCCAGTTAATGGACAGTGTGCTGCCTATACTTTTCAATACAGAAAAAAATGCAATGGGAAGTTTGAACAAATCCACATAACTGACAGTAATCATCTAAGTTAAGTTTGTCCAATTTTTAGCTTTTCTGGGCCACATTGAAACAAGAATTGTGTTGGGCCACACATAAAATACATGAACACGAATAACAAACAGCTGATGAGCTAAAAAAAAAAAAAGAATGGCAAAAAAATCTGATAATGTTTTAAGAAAGTTTATGAATTTGTGTTGGGCCACATTCAAAGACATTCTGGGCCACATGTGGCCAGTAGGCCACAGGTCTGACAAGCTTAATCTAGACACTATACTAGACAAAAAGACCGATTTAAGGACAACAATTTAGTTTTCTTCATTAAAGCATACCCAGGTTAGGTGAATGGTATTTGGAGAAGCCCGGTTCTAAATCTATGTTACAAGCTTCCTGTGAAAGATAACTTGTTTGAATAAGCTGGTTCTAGCCAACTAGGCTTCTTAACTCCTAAACCCGAAGGTAAAACAATATCTACAGTTATATGGGGCACTTTTGATAGGATTTACTATCTATGAGTATGACATGGTGAATGAAGCTATAACAAGTGTCAGTATTTTATTAACTGGGGGTTACTTTCAGAGAAGAGAGAAATCCTTTCATCATCACAGAAGTCAAACTATAAGAACAGCAATTATTCCAAGACACCTTATTTGTATTTGCAAGACATATGTAATATGTGTCTATAATGGTCTATGTGTATAAAATATATATACAGATATATATATACTCATGTATGTGCATATGTATATGTGTTTTATACATGATATACATAAAAATATCATCCAAAGTTGGTTGTAAATCCTCCCTATATAAAATTTCAAAAACAGGCAGCATTTTAAAAGATGAAATATAAATTCATGGCCAATAAACTAGAAATTTACCTCACCAAAAAAGAATGCCTATGTTTTATAAACCTAGGTAGCTATGAGATGTTTTTAGAGTCCCAGAATCTGGTGACACAAAAAAAGTGAGAACTCTCACATTTTATTATAGTGATGTCTTCAGGGTCCTCTATTTAATGTCTAGTTCAATGTTCCATCATTAATGTCTTATATAAAAGAAACTGTCATCTATACAGTGTTCAAATTATATGTGAGACAGGTCAGCAGTAATGAGATTGGACTATGAAATTCATTTATGATCACTTAAAAAAAAAAACATGATTAATGCCTTATAGGACAATGAAAATTTCTCTATTCTGCTGAGGACAGCAATGGTTTTCTTTTTTTTTTCTTTTAATTTTTTTTTAATATTTATTTATTTATTTTTGACAGAGAGAGAGGGAGAGAGAGACAGAGACAGAGAGAGAACTGAACTGGGGGAGCTCCCAGCTCAGCATATGGTTCCGCACGGGCCGGGGCCGGGATTCGATCCCCGGTCCCTGGCACTGCAAAGTGAGAGCTCAACCCACTGAGCCATTCTGGCTTCCCCAGCAATGGTTTTCTAGTAAAATTTTCAATAAAGTCCCATTATGTTGTAAGAAAATAAGAAGCTGGTCTCATAGTGCATCCAAGAAAAGATTTATTTTTTGTATGGAGATATTTGATTTTTTCTAAAAAGCTTTGAGAAAAACTGATTAAGCATTTGTCATTGTGTGAGTATAATGCCACTTGATACTTAGTACCTACCTTCAAAGAGTTGTCATAAGATTGACAAGTATTATTACAACATTAAATTAATTTTACTGGAGATAAATTGAGGTACAATGAGGCAAAATGTCTGACCTCTTGTCCCCAAACAAGTCAACTCCAGATATAAAACCAATTTCTTGTCATCTGCACATTAGCTACTAGATTTCTGGTTGTATTTTGCCGTGTAATCTCTGAATTGTACAGAATTTCAGCAAGAAACAGAACAACAGAAACAACAACAATAAAAACAAAAACAGGATGATCATAAAATCCTTGGCAATCACTTCAAAGCCACTTTAATTGTTAACACTTCATTTACTGATATATTTTTGGTGCCACCCAAACTACAAATAGCCTACAAATTTTTCTGCAGGCTATGCAACTGACTTGAATCAAGAACTGGAAGGTCACAAGTTGAACTCAACTAAGACTCCACAGTATAAATTGCTACAAATAGAGGCTCTGATAATGAGGAAACGGTCACAAATATATTCCCTAGGTGAACAAATAAAGCTGCAGTCAAGATGCTAGATGCCTTCCCTAACCAAAGAGCTAGTTAATCCTCTCGGGAATGTGAGTGCTCACGCGCACATGCACACACACAAGGACTGATCCCCTTTGGTAAGCAAGTCCTCTACTTCATGGAGTTGTTATCATGAGAAACGAATGAGTGAATCCAGATGAAAATTGCTTTGAAATGCATGTTATGCTTTTCAGCTACATGCTACTTTGTCTTCTTTGTCTACCATCACTATTATGATCATTATATTATTACTGTGAGAAGAAAGGGAAGCTATTTCAGTCATTATTGGGGAAAAGGATTCTGAACTGTGTTTCATACTGAAGGGTTTGGGGCTGCTATTTGTTGCTGGGATAGTATTTGAAAAAATAAAAAAAAGAACTTTCATCATTAAACATTTAAATTTTTTAAAGAAAATGTATGCACTGAATTTAGAAAATTCATAAAACACCTAAAAAATAAAAGTAGTAAAAAAGGCCTTAGTTCCACCATCTAATGATAATCACTACTAAAAACCAGGAATCCAGGAGTTAGGTGTTTGTTTTATATATATAGTGATTATCATAGTATATACAAAATGTTGTGTCTTTTCTTTTTTTCTCTTCCTTACTTTTAACATAAGTATTTTTGTTATTTATAACAACAATGATGCTTAATGGCGGATTTCATTTGCAATATCTATAAAGCATTGTCTTAACTTTTACAGTGGAGGATCATAAGATCATTCTGAAATAAACTGCTGAAAGAAACAACATAATCAGCAAATTTAGTCTGAGAGCATTTCAGATTATTACTTTAGTCACTGAATTCTCTAGTGTTTTCAGGATTAAAATCCCACCACACTTTTCTATACACTAAAACCTCATTTTGAATAAAAATACTTCAAAATGTAGACATTTATGTGCACTGCTTATTATTTAAGATGATTTTTTTTTGTAGGATAACTATTGTGCCTAGTTTTACTGTGTATATAACTTACCTTTTATAACTTTTATTTGACTCCAACAATGCACTAAATTCATTAATATTCAGGGAGTTTTGCTACTAATATAGCAGGATTTACTCTTCAGAACTTTGTAATAATTAGTTAGAATAATGCTTGCCAACAAACCTGGAACACAATCTGTAAATTGGAAAGCTGCTGCAATTAAATGATGTATCTTATCAATTCCTTATAAGAAATATTCTTTGAATTCTGATAAATACAATCATATAATAATAAAGTAAAACACCCACTGGGTGGATTAATTTTAAACCATGATAATGGGGTAGTCTCACATCTAATTACTATTTCTCAAATCCAAAGACTTGTATTTCTTATTTTGAATAAAATGTGTGATGACAAGAGGTTTTTTTCTTATTCCCAAAACAAAATATTTTATGTTCACAGGCCACAATGGAGCTTGACCTGATGATTCAAAACTTAAACAACAGCAGCACTTCCTATATCAAGGGATTGTAGAGGGATTGGAGTTTTATCCTGGAACACTACATGAGCACTTGATGAAAGCCATAGTTCAACTTTTGTTGGTAATGGTTCTTTGGGTTCATCCAAAGAACAATTCTTCACTATTTAGTCAATATGCATTTAAAGGTGTTGTTCTTAGTGCAATTTTTTACTAACACAAGTGTTTTGATTTATATCCAGTTATCTCCAGATTAGGTATTTAACTGAACCCAAAACAAAGGAAGTTGAAGGAGAACCCATTTCAAAGACACTCTTATGGGGTCAATTAGCACCTGTAAATATTTTTATAATCCATCACGTAATGCCAAACCAATCTTTCTAAAACATTTTTTTTTTTTTTGGTCACTCAGTTCCATGGTCTATGATGTCCCCACAGATATCAAATAAAACCCAACTCTTTAATGCTGTATTTTAAAACAGCTATCAACAGAATTTGTCTTATCCATTTGTACTATTTCTATGGCAAACAATTTCAAGTCTTTTACCTTATATCCTCTCCTTTCTTCATCCTACCAGTTCAAATACTATTTCCCCTCCACACAAAACCTCACAGTTGAATTTACTGATCAATATCTTACATTTTTCACAGTCATAACCCATTCACCTCTTTTATTTTCAAGATTATCACAATTGCTAATATTTTAATTCCATAGAACTCTTTATATTTCCTAAGAATATGAATGTCTAACACACACACACATAAAACTGAAAGATATTTTAGAGGAACATCAGTCCCCTTTATTCAATAAGAAAACAGAGAATGCGTTTGGCTTAAAAATAATCAGTTATTGGAAGTCAGAATTAGAGACAAGAACACAATTTAGCACATTTCTCTTAAGTGTACTGTGCCCCAGGGGTCGACACTATTCTCTCAGCCTAGACCTCAGAAAGCAGGGCCATGACCTGGCCCACAGGCCCCAGGGGGGCCCTAAACTTTGTCATACTTTTATCAAAGTGTCCATGTCTCCCTCTAGGGCTTAAAACCAGTAACAGTGTGCCTTTATAGTGCCTTCCAAACTTCTACTACATGAGGAGTCAACATGACTAAAGGAGTCAGCCTGGGTGTCCCATGACCAGGCTGAGTTGCAGGGGGGTGACCTGGTTAGTGGATTGCTCCTGGTGGCTGATAAAGTATATCTTTCAAGGGATCACATAAAATTAGGCTCCCAAAATGGTGTTGACACTAATTTGGAGAGGGGGACTTTTTACATTCACGTACACAGAGGCCTCCACAAAAAATATTTTTACAAAGCCCACTGGCTCTAGGGAAGAAGAATGAGAAGAGTTTATAGTAGTAGAGAGAATAATTTAATACAGTACATTTGTGATCTATTTTAGAATTCATAAAAAGCTAGCTCACATATCGTCTTATTTGATTTGCATATGAACACAAGTAATCATTTAATTCAGCAAATTTTTATTGAGGGTCTTCTATGTTTTGGGCACTGAATTAGGAGTTAAGGATTCATAATTTTACAAGACATACTCTTCCTGATGTCCTGTGACTTATAGCCTAGTCGTGTAAACAGAAATTGAACTAATTACATATGTTTTAATTGTAAAAAATTGTAATAAAGTTGATATGAGAACTCCTCTTTTCCTCAATACAGGACCATCTTAAGTAGTCTGTATGGTGTGTGTGTTACACGCTGTTGAGTTGATGCCAACTCCTATCGAACCTATGAATGAATGATGTCCACAGTGTCCTGTCCTGAATGGCCCTGCTCAAGTCCTGTAGACTCATGCCTATGGCTTCTCATATGGGTTCAAACCATTTTATATGGGGTCTTCCTCCTTTCCTGATGCCTTCTATTTTTCACAGCATTACTGTCTTTTCCAAAGAACTCTTGCCTTCTTGGGATGTGCTTGAAGTAACTTAGAACAGCTTCAGTTTTGTCATAATTGTTCCCAATGATGTTTCAGGCTTAATTTTCTCTAGGGCCTATTTGTCTTTCTGGAAGTCCAGGGAATCTGTAAAGCTTTCCGCCACCATCATATTTCACACACATCATTTTGTACGCCTAACAGCCTTCTTCACTGCCCAATTTTCAAATAGGTACATAGTAACTGGGAATACAAGGTTGTGGATGATCTTAGACTTGGTCTCTAATGACACTTTTGCTCTTAATGATCTTTCCTAATTCTTTCATTGCTGCTTTTTCAAGTCTCAGCTTTCTCTTGATTTCTTGGCTGCTATCTTCATTTCAATTGATGAATAAACTAATGTAAGCAAAATCTCAACAATTTCAATGTCTTCACTATGTGAAAATTGTATGTTTCTTCTGTAGTTGTGATTTTTGTCTTTTTGATGTTCAGATGCAGTCCTGCTTAAGCACTTTCTTCTTTCACTTTCATCAGAAGTTATTTCAAATCATTGCTACTTTCTGACAGTAAGACAGTATCATCTGCATACTTCGTACACTAATTTTCATTCTTTTTTCCTCCGAGTCTAGCCCAGTACTTTATATAAAGGGTGTCCGAAAATTCACGCAAGATTTGAATTTTGCGTCATTTGTGCGCTAAAGTGTTGCCAACGAAAACAAAAGACAGCGTGACAGCTGAGAGTTCAGGGTTATTAAAAATAGAGCGCTACACAAAAGAACAATGCATTTTCATTGTTGAGCAATGAAAATTTACAATTTTTAATTATAAACCTTTGTTTTCTATCAAAATTATTTCTTGTGTGAATTTTGGTACACCCTTTATATTCTCTGTACAGATTAAACAAGTAAAGAGATAAATATACCCTTGTCTGGGACCATGGCCCATAGGAAGCCATTATATGACTCCATAGTCTGACGTGACAGTGGCTTCCTGTCTACTGTCTGTATGGTAGTTATGGCTATAAGATAAATAGCACCAATTTGAGTTTATAGGTGATTGAATTGAACTTGACAAATTAAACTGACCTTAGTCAAGGTCACATAGAGGTAGGCTGACCAGAGATACTGTTTTAAACAGGACAGAAAATGACATTGTCCCATTTCAAATGGTATGTCTAGTCAGCCCACTAACACACTGAGTGCAGCCCAGTGCTACTAGGCAGACCAGACACGCCATTTGAAAAGGAATGGTACCATTCTTTATGGTCCTGTTAAAAAGGTATGTCTGTTCAGCCTACATAGTGGGCATATAGCAGAAGCAACATATGTAACAGGACTTATGTTTAGTCTGTTGTTTTTACTATCAGTAATTGTTAGAGAAAAAAAATAGTAAGCTGTACCATGATATAAGTAAGTTCTTCTTATTGCAAAAAGCATTTATGTGTTTGCTGGTTTTCTGAATGCTGTCATTACTTAAGATATATTTTAAAGACATTGAAGTCACCGTCAGTGAGCAATTTAATTGTATTATTGACTATAAATCTTAATGCTATAGTAATTATAAATAAACAAAGATAATCATTTTTAATTGACTTAACCAAGGATAGATATATCCTTACATGTTCTCAGTGTCATGTTGAAAAGTAAAGTGGTCTGCTGGGATAGAAAGTGATTAGGTGGCCAAAGCAAACTTTCTGAGATGAGAAAGACAAGAACCCAGACTCTGAGATCCAGGGATCACACTGCAACAAGAAAGTACTGTATAACTAGTCTGAGTCATGGGAAGTAGAGTATAATCTTTTTTTTTTTTTTTTTTTTTTTTTTTTTTTTTAAAATTTTTTTT
>PVKE010036955.1:0-16161 GCA_004027555.1 Craseonycteris thonglongyai | reverse complement strand
GCCCCCAAACTGCTGTTTGATAGTTAATGCGGCCCTCGGGCTGAAAACTTTGGAGACCCCTGCCTTACACATAAGGTTAAATTGTTTATTTGAGATTTTTTTTCTTGTTTCTGTAAGTATGCCTGTAAGTATGAATTTGCCTCTTAGGACTGCTTTCTCCATGCATGTCCCATAGATTTTGGGTTGTTATGTTTTTATTTTTGTTTGTACCTTTTGATTTATTCCTCAATCTCATTGTCAAACCATTTATTATTCAGTAGCATATTATTTAGCCTCCATGTGTTTGTGTGTTTTTCAATCATTTTCTTGTAAATGATTTCTAGTTTTATACCATTGTGGTCAGAAAAGATACCTGATATAATTTCAATCTCTTAAATTTATTGGTACTTATTTTGTGGTCTCTCATGTGGTCCACCTTGGAAAATGTTCCATAGCTCTTGAAAAGAATATAGTCAACAACTTTGGAATTAAATGCTCTAAAAATATCAATTAAATCCATGTGGTTTTATGTATCATTTATGGCCAATGTTTTCCTGTTAAAATTTTCTTTCTGAAAGATCTGGCCATGGTTATCAGTGAGCTGTTACATTCTCCTACTATGATTGTGTTACTGTTAATATCTTCTTTTATGTCAATTAATATTTGCTTTTTGTGTTTAGGTGCTCCTATGTTGAGTGCATAAATGTTTATGAGAGTGATGTCCTATTGTTGAATTGATCCCCTTAAAATTATGTAATATACTTCTTTGTCTCTTGTTATAGTCTCAATATTTAAGTTTATTTTGTCCGATATAAATACAGTGATACCTTGAAATCCAAATGCCCCAAAACTCAAACAATTCGGCATCTGAATGAAACAATCAAGGAAATTTTGCCTTGGAATCCAAACTCTGCTCTGGAATTCAAATGCCAACACGTTGTTTGCATGGGACATATTGACTGTGTGGCCCATAGCTTTATCTGAATTCCCACTCATCTTGGAACTCAAACATTTTGGAACTTGAACAGGGTTCTGGGATGAATTATGTTAGAATTCCAAGGCATCACTGTATTGCCACCCCAGCTTTTTTCTCATTCCTGTTTGCATGAAATATCGGTTTCATTCATTTACTTTCATTCTATGTGTGTCTTTCCATTCTATGTGTGTCTTTCCACCTAACGTGTGTTTCTTATAGACAGCGTATGCTTGGGTCTAGTTTTCTTATCCATTCAGCTACCTTATGGTTTTTTATTAGAGTATTTAGTCCACTTACACTTAAAGTAATTATTGATAGCTACATTGTTATCACCATGTTATTATTTGTGCTTTTGATTTTCTTTATTTCCTTGTTTTCTTGTTTCTTCTCCTTAAAGAAGTCTTTTTAACATTTCTCCTTAAAGAAGTTCTTTAAGGAGAAATGTTAAAAGGACTGGCTTGTTGGTACTGAATTCCTCATAGATTAGAAAAACATATCTAATCTGTTTTTCTTAACTGGGAGGTGCTTTATTTCTCCTTCAATATTAAATGATAGCCTTGCTGGGTAGAGTAGTCTTGGTTGTAGAAACTTGTATGTCATTACATTGAATATTTCCTATTACTTTCTTCCGGCCTGCAAAGTGTCTGTTGAGATATCCACTGAGAGTTTTATGGGAGTTCCCTTGTAAGTAAGTAGTTGTTTTTCTTTTGCTGCTTTTAGGACTTTCTTTGTCTTTAACTTTTGCCATTTTAACTATGATGTGTCTTAGTGTGGGCCTATTTGGGTTCATCTTGACTGGAACTCTCTGAGCTTTTGGGCTTGTATGTCTATTTTCTTCCCTAGGTTAAGAAAGTTTTCAATCATTATTTCTTCAATTAGGTCTTCAATCCCTATCTCCCTCTCTTCTTTTTCTGGTACCTCTATGATACAGATGTTGTTGCTCTTGATGTTGTCTCAGAGGTCTCTTAAACTATCTTTTTTAAAATTCTCTTTTCTTTTTGCTATTCCAATTCTCTTTTCTGCTACCTTGTCTTTTAAATTATTGATTTGATTTTCTGCTTTATCTAATCTGTTTTTGATTATGTCTAGTGTACTTTTTATATCAGTTATTGTATTATTTTTTCTGACTGGTTGTTTTTTATTTTTTTCTATGTCCTTTTTTATGCTTACTATCTCTCTGTTTAAATTCCAAGTTCTTTAGGCATTGTCATAACCTATATTTTAAACTCTTTCTCAAGGGGGGGTGACAGCTTTCATTTCATTTAGTTCTATTTCTGGAGGTTTCTCTTGTTGTTTTATTTGGGGCATATTTCTCCATTCTCTCATTTTGGCTGCCTCTTTGAATCTTTACTTGGTATCCTTATGTAGTATGTGTCCTGTGTGGTTCAATGGCTTAATTTCCCTGATCTCTTGTGAGCATGTTATAGTATAGTCTCTTGCTTATATTGTGTGTGTTCTTTTGTTGTAATTGAGCCTCAATTGCTTTTGGCACATCAGTGGTGGGATTGACTCCCAGCTCACTGGCTTTGAAGATTTGCTCTGCCTACTGAGCATGCACTGATGTTTGGGAGCTGAACCCTCAGATTGGTATTTTCCCTCATGGGCTCTTGTGCCTGTTGAGACCACTGTTTTGGTGTACACTGGCTTTGTGAGGCTAACCAGGTAGTGCTCTGGTGTGGTCTGAGGCCTGCCTCTGGATTTGTTGTTTCTGGTGTCTCTTGGGAGGGGTTCCAGTACAGGCCAATTTCAACCTGTCCTATGACTGGCCTTGGGCCACCTAGTAGAAGCCACAAAGCTATGTGTACTTGGCTGCTGCCTCTGCTGGCTCTGGAGATGTATGGGGTGACCTCACCTGTGAACTGAGGCCAAATCCAATCAGTATTGGGCCTGGGTGAACTTAGGAACAGGCCCAGGGCCCCCTTAACCCTCTTGCCATCTGCCAGATGCTCAACCATGGAAAGAGCCTTGTTAGGTGTGCTAGCCCCACTGGTTCACCCAGTGTTGAGCATTTCTTCAGTAATGGAGTTTTAGCTGAGTAGTGTGTGATCTCTAGGACACATGAAGTATGGCTGGTAGTTGTGACTACTTTGTAAAACATCCTGAGGATACTGTAGCCAGCACCCTTTGCTCTGGCACAGTGCCTGAACCCAGAAATATTACTGTTTTTCTTGAGCTAGCTAATTGCCAAGAGTTGTCCAATAGAGGCTACAGTGCAGAATGTGGCTCGTTGTTCATCATCCAAAGTTCACTGAGCCTCTGCAGATGTTCACTATTATAAGAGTCTTCCTCAGCTTCTAGGGAAGAGCCAGCCCCTACATTGCCAAGGATATCTCTGACAGTGTAGCCCTAAGTGGGTGGGACAGAGACCCAGGAAACTATAATATGTGGGTAGTGGATTTTTACCAAGCTATTGCAGCATTGTTGTTATACCAGAGCTGAGCCTGTGAGCACTTTACAAAGACTTCCTAAGAATGCTGTAGCCAGATGATCTCCTAATAGCTGGCCAGATGGTCTCCTAATAGCTTCTCAGAGGGTACTGCCAAGCAGGGTGTGGCCAGCTGCTCAGCACCCAAATCTCCCAGGCCTCTGCAGACAGTCACTCCTCAAATGACTTTAAGTAAGTCTTCTACCAGGGAGATCTCAACAGCCAACCCTAGTGCCTCTGGTAATGCAGTCTTAGGTGGGTGGGACAGAGTTCCAAGAAGTTACAGGATATGGGTAGAGATTTTTACAAAGTTAATGCAGTATTGGCTCTTGTACCAAAGCCAGTCCTGCTAGAATTTTGCAAGAACTCCCTGAGAACTCCACAGGCTTCCACTATTCACTAGAGGCCCAGAAGTTTTTGTTAGCTGCTCAGAGGGAGCTACAGAAGGTGAGGCTGGGTGCTAGCCACCAAAAGACTCTGCAGGCCACCGGGAGAAGCCACTCTCAAATAAGTCTATACAAGAATCTTGGTGCTAATAAGGTGGGGCTTATCTCTCAGCTACCTGGAGTGCCTCTGACAATGCAGCCCTAGGTGGGTGCGGCAGAGTTCTAGGGAGATATGGGCTGTGGGTGATGGTTTTTTATACAGTTGATGCAGTATTCATTTTTGCACCATAGCCAGACCTGTGAACCCCTTGCAAAAACTCCACAAGAACTCTGTGATCCGCTGGCACCCACCACAGGCCCACAGATTTCAGCAGCTGCTATTGGGTTGGGATAGAGGGGACATGGCCAACTGTTTGCCACTGAAAGCTCCCTGGGTGCTGCCATGGGCAGCCACTTTTACAGAAATCTGTATAAAAAAAAAAGTCTCCCACCAATAGCAGGACAGGGCAAACCCTCAGAAGCCTGGAACACCTTGGGATATGTAGTATTATCTGTGCTGGGTGTGGACCCAATGTGTCACCACAGTTGTTTGCATGCATGGATTTTACCAGATAAGAGCAGTCTCAGATTTGGCCCTTTGGGGGAGGGTTCAACATAGAAATGATGATGCCCATCTGTAAGCTACATGTGAGGCAGACTCCACACAGTGACAATGGTTCCCTCCAATCCCCACCCTGAAACCCCACAACCCAACCTTTTTCCATATGTTTCTGGCACCTCCAAAGCCTCCACCCCTCCACTGGAGACCAGGTGAGTGTTGGCAGATGATTGAGTGTATGTGTGTGGCTTAATTTAGGAGGGTTTCTAGGTTTCCAGCCACCTTCTATGTCACCAAGGTGGATAGGATCTTTGCTGATTTTCACTGCCAGGTGTTATGGGAAGTCCTCTTCTTTGCAAAGGACTCCCAGGCTGGGGAGCCCAGTGAGGGGCTAAGACCTCTGTTTCTTTCTGGGGGGATCTCTGCCACTGAGATATCCCTCCCAGTGTTCAACTTCTATCTGTGGGTTTGGGATCAACTCGTTTTGCATCTCCACCCATTCTACAGGTTTCGATGTGACCTCTTCTTTATAGCCTTAGTTGTAGGGATGCTGTCAAGGCAGTCCTTTGATGATTCCTGAGGTTGATTGATTTATTTGCAATCTATAGCACCTTTGATGTGATCCTGGAAGGCTGCAGGCACAGTGTCTACCTAACCCACCATCTTCCCTAATCTCTGCTACACTTGCTCTCTAACAAGAGGATATAGCACAACCATCCTGAGTTTTCCAACCTTTCTGGCTGAAATGCTAGAGCTTACACAGCCATCTTGTTCCATAAAGTATAATCCTACCTGAAGGTTGGGAGAGTAAACTAAAATAAATTTTGGTTCTTGTTAGCAGCTATCAAACAAGTTATAGTTTCTGTTTACCACTAGACTTAATGTATGTGAAAGAGAGATGCATTAACCTTGTTTATCCACTCTTATTCTCATTTTTTACAACTCACAGCCAAATCTAATTCTGTTGCACTTGGATCAGAGCAGTTGGACCTCATAATGAAGTTAGGCTGGATGTAAGAGCCCTCTTGCTTTAGATCTCATGAAGTCCCTAGCCTCCATTTCCCCAGGCCCCTGGTCTTAATCACTTTCTTAATCAATTTCCCTCAGTCCCTAACCTTGAATAATATATATTTTTCTAGCCTGATTCATAGAATGTCCCCTGCCTCTTGCTTTAGATCAGGGGTGTCAAACTCAATTAAAACACGGGCCATTTGGTGCAACAGGCAAGATTCACGTGGGCCACATCACATTTACAAACATCGCCAGAACTGAGTCAGCACATTTATACATGCCCACTGGCCCCCAGGAAAGGCACTGGGCCAAGTGTATACTTGTCTTCAGTAGTTAAAGGGTTAACGAGGGAATTGTGTGTATGATATTGCCTCGATCTCCCCTAAACACTATTTTCTTCATAACAACTTTTTCTATTTTTATTTTATTTCAGAGCATCATGGGCCACAAAAAATTACCTTGGGAGCCGCATGTGGCCAGCAGGCTGCCAGTTTGACACCCCTGATTTATATAATGACCCTAAAACTTGTGATTCATGTCCCCATGCTTACTGATTTTAAACACTATGGCCCAGCATTCTTTTCAGGATATTCCATTCCTGGGTTAGTAATGCTATCAAAATGACTAGTTAGGCAGAATAAAGACTGAAGTCTCCATGAAGCTGAATGGACTCTCCTGGAACTATCAGGTAGACCCTAGAAGAATGCAAGATTTCCCCTTGAGTACCCCTAACTAGACAGAGAAGGGAAGGTAGGTTGTTTGTTTGTTTTAAGATTTATTTTATTCTTTGAGAGAAGGTGAGATAGAGAGAGAGAAAGAATCGGAAGGGCCCAGAGCAAACTCCATAGTTATACATCATTGGTTGTGACATAGTTTCACTCCACACTGGTGGATGTGGGGCTGTGTGGGGTGGGAACAGAACCCACATGGGAGGAGCAAAACTTCACCACCATCCTGGTGGTTACCAGTTGCACCACAGCTTAGTATATGAATCTGCATGGGCTGAGGCTATGATTTGATCCCCAGACTGCACAGTTTCAAGGCAAGTGCTCAACCTTCTGAGCTGTCCTAGTATCACTGGGATGGCAGTTTTAGAGGGTAGAAACCCACAGCCATCTCTGGTCACTTGTGCTCTGACGGTAAATGCTTATTGTAATAGCCCAACACCTGTGTGAGCCTATTTACTGAACACTACAGGCAACACAAGCCCAGACTTGGTTGCCCTCTGGTAACAGTAGTACAAATGTGGCTGCTGAGATTTGGCCCTTCTGTTAGGCTGATGGTGAGTAACAGGCACCAAAGAAGGAGTATGAGATGACTCAGTCACTTTTAAAAATGTTGTGTGTAGGGAAAGTCCTCGCCTCCCATGGGGGAGGCCCCTGGATCAGTTTCTGCCTTGCATGGCCCCACATCCACCTGCATGGAATGAAACCACCTCACAACTAATAATGTACAACTATGGAGACTACTCTGGGCCTTTTCCCTTCTCTCTGTCTTTGTCTGTCTTTTTCATCTTCTCTCAAACAATAAAATAAATCTTTAAAAAGTAGATGCTGGGATAGTTCAGCAGGTTGAGTGCTTGACTTGCAACCACAAGGTCTGGGGATTGAATCATGGCCCCAGCCTGTGCAAACCCATATGCTGAACTGGTAACCATTGGGATGGCTTAGTGGTGAAGGATCTTGCCTCCCATACTGGAGGTCCCTAGTTTGGTTCCTGCCTCACACAGCCCCACATCCACCTGTGTGGAATGAAACCATGTCACAACTAATGATGTACAACTATAAATACTGCTGTGGACCTCCCCCCTTTTTTCTCTCTTTCTCTTTTTCTGTCTGTCTCTCTCTGTCCCTCCCCACTCTCTCACTCACTCTCTCTCTGTCTCTCTCTCTCTATCTCTCTATCTTTATCTCTCTCACCTTTTCTCAAAAAAAGAATAAAATAAATCTTTTTAAAAAGTTTACAGTGTAAAAATCATGTATCATGAAGTTTCTGACCAAGCACCAGTAAGGTTATTATCCAGGATTTAGTATGTGTCAGGATATATCTAAGGCGAGTCTTAGAAACTACCCCAATTGCCTGATTATTGCCTGCTGTGTTCTGGTCTGGATAGGAGATATATAGATAGATAGATAGATAGATAGATAGATAGATAGATAGATAGATAGATAGATAGATAGATAGATATAGATATAGATATATTTCCTAGTCATAAATAGTGAAACAAGAGATGTCTAGTTTATACTACTAATAATAGTTATTCATCCATCAAAAATGTAGTAAGTAACTACTGTGCTCCAAGTACCATTCTAGAGATGTAACAATAAGTATAATAGACAAAAAATTCTTGTTCTCATGAGATTATATTATAGTAGAAGGAGAAAGAAGATACCCAATCAAAATAAGCAAAGTATACATATGTCAGACGGTGATAAGTATAAAAATAACAAAAAAGGAAAAAGTAGGTACAGAAAGTGTAAGGGAGGTCACAATTTTAGAAGCTATAAGCATAGAAGATTTCACTGAGAAAATGACATTTAAAAGAATGAGATGAGGTAGCAAGCCCCTCCCCCCATATTTATATTAGAGTGTTCTAGGAAGAGAGAAGGAAGCAAATGCCAAAGAAATCGCTGCTATGTTGTGAAGACTGGGCATGGGGCAGGAAACACGTAAACTAGTTAATTTAGGAGAGAAGTGATGGTGGTTTGGGCCTGAGGAGTTACATTGGAGTTCAAGAGTAGTTAAATTCTGGAAAACTTTTGGAGATAGAGCAGACAGGATTTACTCTGAAGGACTGGATATAACTTAAGAGTGAAAGAGAGAAAACAGGAATGACTTTGAGGGTTTTGGAGGGGTGAAATGTAAAGATAGTGATATCATTTTACTGAGATGGTAAACACTATCTGAGGAAAAAAAGGCATTGGAAAGAAAATCTCAGAGGCTGGGGAATCGAGAAAATGTTGAACTTTGTTTTTATTCTAATTTCTGGCTATAGCCAAAAGTCAGGTTGATAACAGACCCCGTCCTTGTGCCCTGCCTTTAGAGGACCCTGTCTTGGCCCTCTTCTGGCCATAATTCTTATAGGGTGAAACTTCCATGGATTTAGGAGGATGTATCACTCAACTCTTCATCTAGATTATGTTCCATATAGGATTCTGGGATTTCATGTCAAATACCCCAATTCCATCTCCTTGGTATACAGATGTCCATCTTTCCAATAGTAAGCTAGACTATCACCTCAGGCCTCTATAGGCCAAGTGCATAGCTAAGGAATGGCTGAATGTGGGGTTGGAGGGTGTGTGGATGGAGTATGTAGTGAAGTGCCCACACATGTCTGTGTTAGGCCTTTTGTAGAGTGGGACAGAGCCAGGGGTGGGAAGAGAATGGGGCAGCCCAGGGCTGGTGGCTTTCTCACTCTGCCACACTTTGCTATGGAACTCTGAGAAATCAAAATTTTAAATTCGATGTGAGCCTGACAGGTCATTATAAAAGTACATTTTTCAAGGTAATAATATAGTACATGTTTACAACAGTGTAATATCTTGACTCAAATATTCAGAAATATGGTATATGGGCCTCTATGTATACTCTCACTGAAGGCCCTGGAAATTATAAGTTTTGGCTTACTATGGCTGAACATACTGCTATTAATATCAGAGACACATTTATTTTTTTTTTTAGATGAAACCCTGACAAATAGGGTCTGGCCTGCATTCCTGTATATAATATCAAAACTTTCTTCTTCTGTAGTAACAAGCATGGATTTATTTTTTTCAGATGAGACCCTAAAAGGAATCCTCTGTATTTGTTCCCATGGTCCTTAGCTCAGTGTTGAAACCTGTGCTAAGTATTGGAAAAGTACTGATCCTTTTTATTCTGTTTTCACACCTTAAACCAAACAAGACTAACACTTACCTCAAAGGCTGCTATAAAAAAAAGTAAATAAGCAAAATGTAAAGTAAATAACCAAAATGCTGAATGTACTGTGTTTTATACACAATGAGCACTTAAATTATTGTTGTTGTTTTATTCTTGATTTCTATAAACAGAATTTTAAATTTTTATGCATTCTTAAAACCAGAAAAATATAAAGAATTACAGGAGCAATGAAATAATTTAAGTTTTCCTAATGCCCACTGAATTTTCCCTCCCTTGAAAACCTGGCAGAACATTTAGATGCAGATCAGGAACTCTTGTGTTCTGTTTCAGAATCTAGTGCTGTGCTTTCTTCTTGAGTCAAATACATAATTCCCATTAGAGTTGATGGTAATTACCCCTGCAGAACAAAGCATGATGAGTAAAGAGTCTGATGAGGAATTACTTTAATGACTTTGAACTTTAAGAAAGGAATTTAAGAAAGCTACACATGAACACAGTCATAGGACCTGAACTCCTGCTGCTTCCCTAACTACTGTTTTCAATCTGTAATTCTGAGCAGGTCACTTCTTGGGCCATGTTGTTCTTTGTGACCAAATAGTGGGCCGCATATTCCAGAGAAAGTGTTTCAAATTAGGAACTCAACACTTGATGGTTTGTAGTGGTGTAGACTACTACCATAAAATGCCCAGCTATCAATTCAAAAGCGGATCTATTATCATAGTGTAGTGGCAATGACAATGGCAGTAGTGGTAGTGGTAATTGTAATAACAGCATCCATCTATAATACTAGCACTATAAATTTCTAATCACCAACCTAAACTGGTGCCCACTCTACCTAGCATTTTACATATAACCTTACTATATTCCTGTTGTTTCTCATTCTCCTACTGACCATGAAACTATTCATATGTTCTCTACTCTTCACAACCTTCATTGAACCACACTGGGAAACAGACCACACAGGTATGAAAATAAACTTTCAATGTGTTAAGTTAAATTATACTAAATAAAACTTTTTGTTAAAGTTGGAAATAGAACTCCTATGTGATTCACCAATTCCACTTCTGAGTATATGTCCAAAAGATTTGAAAACAATTTCAACAAGGTATTTACACACCCATGTTCATATCAGTGCCATTCACAATAGCCAAGAGGTGGAAGCAACCTAAATGGCAATCAATGGATAAATGGATAAACAAAATGTGCTATATACCTACAATGGACTATAAAAAAGGGAGTATCCTCTTATGTGCTATGACATGGGTGAACCTTGAGGATATTATGCTAAGTAATATAAGCCAGTCATAAAAAGACAAATACTGTATTTTTCCATTTATATGAGGTGTCTAAAAGAGTCCAATTCATAGAAACAGAAAGTTAATGTATGCCGGGATGGTTCAGCAGGTTGAGTGCTCACCTTGTGGCCCCATGGTCAGAGGATTGTGTCCTGACCCTGGCCTGTGTGGACCCATATGCTGAACTGGGGTGTGCTTCCCATGTGGGAGGCCCATTCAGTTCTTGCCAGGATGAGCTTCCCATGTGGGAGATCCCCAGTTCAGCCCCCAGATCGTGGGGGTGTGCCTCCCATGCAGGAGGCCCCTGACGCAGTTTCCGCCCCTGTGCATCCCCTCCACTCACCTGTATGGAATGAAACTATATCAGAAACTGATGATGTACAACTGTGGAGATTACTCTGAGCCCCCCTCCTTCTCTCTCTCTCTCTCTCTCTCTCTCTCTTTCTCTCTCTCTCTCTCTGTCTCTCTCTCTCTCTCTCTCTTTCTCTCTCTCTCTGTCTCTCTCTCTCTGTCTCTCTCTCTGTCTCTCTCTCTCTCTCTCTCTCTCTCTGTTTCTCTCTCACTCTGTAAAAACAGTAAAATAGATCTTAAAGGAAAGAAAGTTGAATGGTGATTTCATGGGGCAGGTGGGAGGGGAATTATTTAATGAGTACAGAGTTTCAAGATTTGCATGATGAAAGAGTTTTGGAGATCTGTTTCACAACAATGTGAATACACTTAACACTACTGAACTACACACTTAACAATGGTTAAGATGGTAACTTTTATAACACAAAAACACTTAAAAACAAACAGGCAGTTACAAAAAATTTTTTGTTTTGTATTATATTAATAGTTGTTCAACAAATACGCTTTTTGTGCTTACTATGTACTATACCCTGTGCAGATTTAATATTTTGGAAGTATTAATTTGGCACTCAATATTAGGGAGTTGGAGGTGTGGTAATATAATAAAATTTAGAAACATAGCAGCATAATTATAGATGTTTATGCCTTAAAAATATTATGAGAGGAAATGAATGCTATTTATTGCTGGCAAAATCTTATGTTGATTTCTTCCTCTTTCCTTTATATACACCCTCACTTTAAATACCTTTTTTGATTCTGCAAGGCCAAAGCATCTACAAAAAGCATCAACTAAATAAAAAAGAAGGATTTTAAATGGCCTAACAGGCATTCCTTGGCCTGAGATCATCTGTACAAATTCTAGGACAAAAGACAAATTTGGTGGTTACCTATGTACAAGAGCAGATGTGTTCCCAAGAAGTTGCTTTAAATGCAAAATTCTAAGTAGCAAAATTATTTTCTCATTTATATTTAAGAATTTAAAAATTGTTTTTATGGAAAATATTTTTATCCTGAGACATAAGTAGCATTCTAGTTACATCTACACAGGCAGTTTTTCAAGAATGCATAGACTCCATTGGCAGAATTCTTGACAAAAAGGCACAACCTTAGAAATTCTATCAGCAATTTGTTGAGGAAGTTATAAGATGACAGACAAAACCCCTGGCATACCTAAACAGCTACCAATAAAGCCAAAAGACACTCAAAATACTTTAACTTTGATGTCAAATAATCTCACCACTCCCACCCAGAGACATCATATATTGGAGGTTAATAAATATTTTTTAATGAACCAGATAGTGATAATTCTTAGAATCACACAATGTTAGCCTCCATCTTTTTTTTTAAATAATCTTATCTATGTTCTTTTTTGCCAAATGAATGTTTGAATCTGCTTGTCAATTTCTACCCAAAAAATGCAAAAACAAACAATCAAACAAGAAAACATTTGCTGGGATTTTGGTTGAGATCTTTTGTTCTTGATTTCTAATCTAATTCCATTGTGGTAAGAGAATATGCTTTGTATAAAGTGAATAGTTAAATTTATTGTGACTTTTTATGGTCCAAATATGGTATATATTGCTAAATATTCTGTGTACACTTGCAAACACTTTGCATTCTGCTGCTATTTGATGGAGTCTGATAAATGTCAGTCAAGTCATAATTGTTTAAATCTGTAATATCATTGTAGGTTATCTACCTGTACTTTATCAATATTTGACTCTAATCAAGAATTTCCCTATTTATTCTTGCACTTCTATGTGTTTGCTTCATGTATTTCAAAGCTCTTTTATTAAGTGTATAAACCTAATTAATTATGTCTTCTTGATTAGATGGCCCCTTTTATTATGCATTGAGCTTCCTTATCCCTGGTAATATTCGTTACTCTGAAATCTACTTTGATATTAGTATAGCTATTCTAACTTTCTTTTCATTAGTATGAGCATGGTATTATATATCTTTGTCCATCCTTTTTGTTTAACCTATTTGTGTCTTTATATTTAAAGTGTGTTTCTTTTAGGCAGGGTATTGATTCATAGAATGAGTTGAGAAATAATCTTTCCTCTTATATTTATTGAAAAATGTGTTAAAAATTGGTATCCATTATTTAAAAATGCTTAGTGGAATTTACAAACCAACTTGGCCTAGGATTTTCTTTGTAGATAGTTTTAAAATTATGAATTCAAGCTCTAACTTAAAATATCAATCTTTGTTCTTTTCTTTTCCATACTTCCTTTTAGGTGACTGTTCCTCTTGTCAGTCACTTAGTCAATTAAATTGTTATAAAAGAGATATAAAGAAAAAAGAATCTGACAACACTTTTTAAAAATTTAATTAATTAATTTTATTGTTAAATTTATTAGGGTGACATTGGTTAGTAAAAATTATATAGATTCCAAGTGTAAAATTTTATAGTAATTCATTTATGTGTTACAATATATGTTCACCACCAAGAGTCATCTTTCTTTCCATCACCAAATATTTAGCTTCCCCTCCCTGACAATACTTTTAAAAAATATATTTTTATCGTTTTTGACAGAGAGAGAGACCTACAGAGAGGATGAGGAGGGCTCAGAGCAGTCTCCATACTTGGATGTCAATACTTTTCTACCGGTACATAGTTTCATCCTACAGGTGGGGGAGGGGCTGTGCAGGGCAGGATCAAGCCAGGAGCCTCCCACATGGGAAGCACATCTAGGGAAGGAGCCAAACCAGGGGCCACTCACATAGTAGGCTCTCCCCAATGAGAAACAATCTAGGGGTACATTCCAGTTCAACATACAGGTCCACACAGGCCAGGCCAGAATTCGATCCTTGGACCACATGGCTGAAAGACAAGTGCTTAACCTTCTGAGCCATGCTGGCATCCCAATAATACTTTTTTTTTTTTTTGCCAGAGAGAGAGAGATACAGAGACAGAGAGAGAACTGAACTGGGGGAGCTCCCAGTTCAGCATATGGTTCCGCACAGGCCGGGATTCGATCACTGGTCCCCGGCGCTGCAAAGTGAGCACCCAACCCACTGAGCCATCCCGGCTTCCCCCTCAACAATACTTTTTAAACTGCCAAAATTAGTTCTTGAGCACTAAAACAGAAATCTTAAGGAAAGAAAAGCAGAATTTCTGTTTTAATCACTGAAATAGAAAAGAAGCCAGATATCCTTTTACATACTCTTTAAATCTTCCCCACTCTTAGTCCTCACCTCAAGGGAATAGATGATAATCACTGGAATTGAGGCGAATTGGGATATAAAGATGTGGTATTACCTTGGAGAGGAAGAGAAAGATGATAAAACATAACAAGTATGAGCCTTTGGAGGTTCTGACTACAGTTTAGGGCCAGTGCCAAGAAGACTCACAAAATCTGTGTCAATATCTACACACCGTGTATCATCATTTGTGGGAGCACCATTACCTGTATGCTTTTCATTTCTGTAAGGTAAAGAGACTTATGTTGACAGCCTCTGGTAGATTACTTTATATTATCTTTAAACAGGGCATTTACCCATTCATAACCTTTGCTGAGTCCTACCCAGTATGCTCTATATGGATATTACCCTTCTTTAACAGCTGAACACTCTTAAACAAAACAGCCAGTGGGATCCTTATTATTTAAAAAGGGGTTGTGGTATGAAAATGAAAGTCCCAGTAGATATTTGAGAGAAAGTTAAAACCATTACAACCCATATCTATTATATCAAAGTATCCCCAAATCCCAAATATAACCTTCAAGTTTAGTAAAAACCTTTTTCTCTCCTTTTTTTTTTCTGGAGTGAAGTAGATCCTGACAGACAGAAACTAATTGTGTGTCATAGATTTGACAGAACTTCAAGTTGGGAGAAGAAAATACTCTTAACTAGTTGTGTGATCCATAGTGCTGATTTAGGAATTCAGTTTTCTTAATCTTTGAATACATTATATTTTCTGATTGTTTAAAAGTCAGGCTATTTGCCTGACTCTGATTCTACAAGTTAGCATTTTTATATATACAATTAATTATTATCAGTTAGGTATTCTGCAAAATTTTTTCTTCTATGTCAACAACCTGTGATGGCACCTAGAGAGCACCACCATCGTTAGTAGAATAATGAGATTATTAGTGCTGCAAAAGCATAGAAAATCTTCAGTTCCAAGTCCATCTTATAGATGAGGGTCGCATATCTGACATCACACACGCAGAACTAAGACTGAGATTGGGTGGTTTTTCTTACCCCAATCCATGTTGTTTCCATTATTCTATACCACTGGTGGTGTCATTTCGTTCAAAAGTTTCCTATGCAAATTGAAGTATGTCTTAATAATTACTTGAGATTTCCTAGGTGGAGGAGCCACCCCTACAGCACAAAATAATTTTACAAAATAAATATTAAAATAATAAATGACCTACTGTGACATTCTTCTAGCCCATTCAGATGTGACCAAAGATAATATAACAGATGAGAACACTCATCAGTAGTGTAATTTTGAGACAGGTTAGTTAGCTTGTTGCTAGATAGATAGAAAAGTCTCTGGTAGAATAAATAAAGGCAGCCACATCCTGGAACTCCAGGTTCTGAAATGACAAGTACAAAAATGTACTTGTGCTCTGGGGGTGAATGGATTATTTGAATGTTTCAAAAGCCTCCACAGACTAGGTAACAGAGTGAATCTGATGGACAGAACCCATTAGAAGGGGCAACTCCCTCTTTCAGGCATACCAAAACAATGTATAAAATAAGAGCCTTTTGCTTTCACTTGTGGTCACCCTAATTTTGGGTCCCCATCTCATAAGACAGATGTACTTTCACTTCAGTAAATATCTTTACTCATCTACATCTCCTTTCAAGTCAGCGTTCTCATTCTTCGAGTGAGACCATAATCTCTGGGCACCAGAATCCTGTAACAATGTTAAGTGTCAATTCCAGAGTGCTATATGGACTGCCTCATGCAACAACAGCCTGCTGGTTTCATTCATTGGTTTCTGGTTGCTGTTCTTTCTTTCTTTTTATAAATTTTATTTATTTATTTATTTATTTATTTTTTACAGAGAGAGAGAGAGAGAGAGACAGACAGACAGAGAGAGAGAGAGAGAGATACAGAGACAGAGAGAGAACTAAACTGGGGGAGCTCCCAGTTCAGCATATGGTTCTGCACGGGCCGGGGCCAGGATTCGATCCCTGGTCCCCAGTGCTGCAAAGTGAGCGCTTAACCCACTGAGCCATCCCGGCTTCCCCTGCTGTTCTTTCTTTCTTTTTTTTTTTTTTATTTTTATTTTTATTTTTTTTTT
>PVKE010036954.1:0-16131 GCA_004027555.1 Craseonycteris thonglongyai | reverse complement strand
AAATACAGTCATTTGTGGCAACATGGATGGACCTAGAGACCATCTTATTAAGCAAAATAAGTCAGACCGAAAGAATCAGGAAACATATGACCTCGCTTATAGGTGGAATATAAAACTGAAAGTTACAAAGACACAGAGACTTATGGACACACTCAATAGTTTGGTGGTTGCCTGAGGGAAGGGGAGGAGGGGGGAGGGAGAGTCGGGTTGTGGGGGGAGTGGGCCCAGATATATGGTGATGGAAGGAGAGCTAATTCTGGGTGGTGAGCACATAATGCAATACATAGGTAATGTAATGTAGATTTGTACATCTGGAAACTATCCAATTGTTACCAACCAATGTCACCCCAATAAATTTAACAATAAAAAAAAATAGGTGTAAGTAACCTCAAGAGCACAGACAATAGTAAAATGCAGTTAAATAATTAATAAGTGATATTTTGAGTATTTATTACCATTTTAAAAATATGATTTACTTACTTGTAAGTTTATAATTTTTTTTATTTTTAATAATGGCTGTGTTCAATGGCCAGATCGCAGCTCTCATGACCTGAGATGAGCTTTCTTCAGTACAGCATTGGATATGGACTTAGGCTGGGCTCCTATCTTTGATTTAGCCTAGAATGTGGGGAGCCTAAGTGGTCTGCATCTCTTGCTTTCACTCTCTTGTTCTCTTGCTCGTTTTCACTCTCTCATTTTATCTCAAGTTCCCAATAGTTTTTCTTTGATCATGGTTTGTATTCTAGTTGCTTGTTTCTGCCCCTAAGGAACATGCAGGATTCCAAAAGCAAATCGCTGATTCTCTACTTCCATGTCAATAATTTTCACTTTTATGTTTGTTTTTTCAATTTACCTTTTTTGTCCCAGGAGCCTGAGAAAACCTCTCATGTTTGAATCAGTTTTCTGCAGTATAGATTATGTTTTTCTACTGCTATAGCATTCTTATTTTTTTGTTAATTTCCAGTGTCTTATACTCTATACTTTTGGTTCAGACATTTCCAGAAGCACTTTAATTTTCAAAGCATTGTAGAAAAAAAGAGTGGTCTGTTGTCTCAAATTCCATAAATTACACTGTGTAGCTCTATTGAGAAATGAAAATACAATAATAATCAGAAAAAGAAGCAGGGAGAAAATCCACTAGACTCAATATAAGTTTCTTACATAGGAAATGAATTACATAGTTAACGTGAATGAAATATTACTATCTCTGACAGTAGCCAAGTTTTACATCTTCTACAATGATCTAAAACTTGTTTCACCAACTTTAATATTTATAAAAATGATATTTCAACTTCACACTGACAAACTCAAGCTTTCTAATAAAATAACTTGACAAGGGTACCCTCTTTGTTTTACTTTGAATGACAGAAACACACAATAGAGGACTTTGTCACTTACGAGAAAGGAGAGAGAATAATCAAATTGAATCTTAGTAGAGAACATTACCTCTAGCTAACTAGTTAGCTAACAAAGGCTCTTTTATATTTTACTAGTTAATAAACTCAGTCTCTTATAAAACTGGGCAAGAAATTTACAGCACAGCATTTAAATAAACTTAGTGTTTTTAGGTTCAAAAGATTTGCCTTTCGGTTTTTCTTGAAGCTGACTATCTTTTTAAAAGAAGACACATGTTTCTGATTTCCTATTTTTCCTTTGTAAAGAGGGGCTTATATTATATTTCCATACATGTATTTTCTTCCTATGCCATTCAACTTACTCCTTATCACCATCTATTTCAGTATCATACAGTCTGAGGCTTCTTGAATAATATTGAGAATTCCCACTATAATATATTTTTTCAAACTTCTGATTTTTCACTCTTAAATATCCTTATATATCCTTAAGTATATGCCATCTTCTTTCCTGGGTCTATACACCTTCTCTGATATTTCAGAATATTTCCTTTCCCTCACCTTTCTGTAGGTTCTATATGGTTATTCTTGTTTTTCTTTTTCTGTATTCATCGTCAAATGAGGAGGGAGTCATCAATGTTTGTCAGAATACCTGTCCTCCTGAATGCTGGTTCTTAGGTTTATAGCTGAAAAGCAACATAATAAGCAAAGTTGCCACCTTCATGTCTTGTGTTAAGCAGCACTTCATCATATGCAGCTATACGATACTGAATTAAAGTAACCTTCTAACCCCATTGTTTGATTTTCTGCTACTCTGAATTACTGGAGTATGTTAAAAAATCACAATACCCAAGATGTAATTTTGGCTGGTGTTTCCCCCTAGTTCTCTAGTTTTATTCAAGAAAACCAAATCTCTCAAAACTCTACATACTACTACCTCAGTCACCTAATGCATCCTGTTTTGTTCTTTTCTAGGAGACAGAGCAGGGTGAATTTGAGGATGGTACAGTCCATTGACTCTTTCAAAGCAAAATTCATGAAGTACAGGAATGAACAGCCAATTACCTTTTTTGAACAAACTCTGAAGCTTTTGTCCAAGGACCAGACAGTAAAGGAAGAGTTAAATATCTCCTCTTTCTTTAAGATAAATGAGCTAATATTGTTCCATGAGATAAAGTGTACACAAGCCATCTATACTTTCCTGTATATAGTTGCATTGACATTTATGTATGGATGGTTGGATGGATGGATGGATGGATGGATGGATGGATGGATGGATGGATCTATTTATCACTTAGATATAGTTGATCAAAGCTCAATGGGACATGGTTTTCATATTATCACTAGAGTTTAGTCAATTATCATAAAAGGCTAGAGTGGCTAGACGAATGGATGGACAGATGGATGGAAGAAAAGGATAAAGGAAAGAAAAAAGATAGGAAGGGAGGAAAGAAAAAAAGAAACTTGGAAATTTAATATTCTCAGGGGCAAACCTCAGCCAATATGAACAGAAACCAAAGACTAAATGTCTCAGATTCTATAACCCTATGTGGGACAATTCTGAGATGTGCTATACATGGCTCCTCAAAGGGTCCCCAGCAGGCTTGAGATCTAGATGCTCACAGCTCATTAAAACACTTTTTTTTTTAACTCTCACTTGTGCTTACTGCCTCTCAAACTTCTTGTACTCAAGTCCTTATCTCAATGTTGCTTTTGGGTGAATCCAAACCCAAAGACAGATGCTACAAAATTTTTATATATTTAATATTTGGTTTGTTTTGGAGATAAAAATTTCAGCCTGAAATTTCAGCCAAGTTCAGCCTAGTTCAATAATAAAATGTTACCAGTCCTCAGATGCTTATGTCATCTCATAAATATATCCTTTTATTATTTTTACATTTCTGCTTCTTATTTCCCCCTCATCCTTTGTTGGCTTCTGCTCGATGATCCTGAGTTAATTAGAATGATTCACCTACCCATGGCCTCCTTTGATTCTCTCATTTATTCCAAAGACAATCTGTAGAAAAGTAGGTCTTCCCAGGATGTCTTTTGATACTGTCAACAGAGGGAACAATCCAATAAGAGACTCTGACTAATCTAGAGGTCTTGAGGTCTGGGCTGTTGGTTTTACTTTCCCTGTACATATTAATATCAACCCAATACAACCCATTCATAAGGACTTAATAACAATGAACTACTGAGTTACCATAAAATTTAACAGGAGGCTTATTCTAATTCCAAAATCTCTCCTAGGATCTTTAGAAGAGCCATATACAAGTGGCAAAAATCCTAGGTCAACTTACATACAGCTGAATGATATCTACAGAGGCAGGGCAAGCCTCTCTTAAGTAATTTTCACATTTGAATAATTTTAGAGCCGCTCTGAACTTTTCAATTGCTTTTTCAATTGTTTCAGCATTGTATTGATTCCTTACACTGTGAAAAAAGAAAAAAGGCTAATGTTTATTTTTATTAAGTCAGGAGACATTATATTAGAAAAAGGTAAAGGGATTCCTGCAGAATCCAGACATCTCTGGAGAAAGCCACTCCTGGGCCCAAGACTTGCTTGCTGATGGTGCTATTTTGTCTATAAAGAAGTAGATGGCACACAAGAAGCCTTTTCCTATATTTCATTTACTTGCAACAAAAGCCCTAAAGCTCTGGGTTTGGACTGGTGTTCCCATAACTAAGCTATCTAATCCACTTGCTTTAGAGATTCAGGTTCAAACGCAGGTCACCCCAAAGTCGAACAAATACTGTACTTCCAAGGACTTCCATGGGATGATTGGCCTCAGGGGCATTCAGGCTCAGAGGAACCCTGCCCAGGGCCAAAGCTTACAAGCCTCAGTGAACAGGAGGATAAGACTACAGTCAGCTTCTCCTGGAAATTAGTTATGCTGCTCATTGGGACAGCATGTGGATGAATTGTGCTGGAGTGAAATGTACTTGGTTACCAATATAGCCGTGACCATGCTATGACCAAATGACCTAGTTATAGTATCCAGGCTGGCTTGAACTTTTGTTTTTTCCTTGTCCTTCACCTCAAGGTTCACTTCCACAGGATACAACAGCCACAGATTCAATAGTTTCCCCTCACAGGAATATAGTATCATTATAAAACCACAGAGCTAAGAGTAACTTTCCCCAAAACTTCTCTCAGAAACAAGGATAAGAAGGGGTTAGGGGCTCCATTTTGGGTCACCAGGCTTAGAATCCAATAAATGATTACTGACACTTACTGAGTATTCACTATGAACCAGATACTGTCCTAAGTGGTCTACATTCTGTGGCACATTGGCTTTTCCAAAGATGGCTGCCACAACCCACCCATGCCACATATGCTCTTCTTACAGAATGATGCTGACACTCCTATTGAGTGGTAGGATCTGTTACCTTTCCTCTAGAAGTCAAATGGGTCTTTATAACTCCTTCATCCAATAACATATGGAAGAAGTACACTCATGTGACTTCTAAGGCTTGTTTATAAAAGGTGATACACCTTCCATATGATTCTATTGGAACACTAGCTCTTGGAACCCAGTCTTCATGCTGAAAGGAAATCCAAGGCATGTAGAGAGTCCAGATGGAGATGATCCAACCAACAGCCCCAGCTGATGTCAAGATAACTCCAACCCCAGCCACTAGCTGACTGCATGTATGTAATAGACCCTAAATAGAAATAGCCTAGCTAAGCCCACCAACTACTAGAACCATGACTAATAGAAATAAAATGATAGTTGTTTTAACACAACAAATTTGCAGTTAATGTGCAGTAACAGATCCTTGGAATAAACTTATTTAATCATTATAGAACCCAGTGAAATCAGTATTATTATCCCTACTTTCCAGATGAGGAAAAAATAGGGCACTGAATGGTTCAGTAATTTGCCTAAGGTAAGTGGCAAAGCTTGATTTCAAACCCAAGCAAGTCTGGTTCATTACAGTGTATGTTCTTAAGCTAAACTCTATGCCACTTCTTCTATGCTCCTCTTCCCTGTGAAAAGGCATTAACGAGGGTGAAGGGAGAGACACTGAGAGCAAGAAAAAGTGCAAAGTTGGTGCTAAACGGGATGGGGCTCTTCTTCTAAGCAGGCAGCATTCATCAATTCAAAGCTGCCTTTAGCCATTAGCTATGTACCTGCTCAGGAGACTGGGCAAACACAAACCACTTTCAGAAACTGGCCCTAATTCCTTTATCTGCAATGCTGGGAGCTATCTAGTGCTGGAGATGACTCCAGAGAAGCCATCACTTCATTCCACTTTCATCTGCCTCATCTCCTTTACCAGGAAGATTTACCTCCTGTCCCTGACCACAAACTGCACCAATGGACAACACTAGTTTCCCTAACAAACCAGAAAGCTTTGTTGTTAAAGCTAAGCTTAAAGACTGGAACTGTGTAAATATTCAGCAACTATTCTGCAGTAGCCATCTGGAGAGCCCTGCAGTGACCCACAATACTTATAAGGGTAAAAAGAATTGTGATTTGAGTCTGATCCCCAGAGAGGAGTTGAATTAAACCTTCGTATTTACCATAGAATGTAGAAAGTGCCAGGGAATTTGTAATAATCTCACCTGAAGCTTCACAAACCTGGTGACTCCAACCAACCAGGACCCCAAATGTTGTGATTAATTCCTAAGTTGTGACTTTGAACTCCAGAAAAACTGCAGTTGCCTTTATGAGAACAGGCCTCTTAGAGTGAAGGACACTGGATAAAAGAACAAGTTACATAAAAATCATGTCTGCTTGTGAGTAAAATACAAAGCCAGCCCACACAGCGGGGACGGTTAGCTGAAACCAGACCAGCCTGAGGTATAAGCGGTCTGACTTTCTGAAGAGCGATAAACTATTTCTTCCCTCAGAAGTTACAGAAAGGACTCTCCAGACTTCATTTGTAATGCCAGTCTGATTGCCCCTTTAGCTTCACAAAGGATTTCACAGCACTGGCAGGAAAATCTATCAGCATTAAAAATACATCAAATTACTGAGTCTCAGGCAGACAACTCAAAATTAAAACTACTGATGTAAAAATAAAAATTCAAATGAATCAGTACTTTCTTTCTAGTCCCTTCTAGCACCTGAGATCTATCCAACTGAGCCTTGAGAGTCCTTGTGTTTCTGCCAAGCCTGTCTCATACCCCTGCATCCCCATTCTCTCAATCCCAAACATTCAACGGATCACTTTACATGAAGGAACTTTTCTGAAAGATTGTCTATGAGATGTTGTAAGCTATATCATATTCCTCTCTTTATTTATGTGCCCCAAAGTCTTTATATCTTTTTATCTAATAATTCTTCAAATAATCGTACTCCCTCCACTGCATACTCTAACTCTACTATTCTCTAGGCCAGTTCTTCCTCCTCACACTCACCTTCAAATGGTTAAACACATAAATACCCTGAGGAAAGAGAAGTATGGCTTTGTGATCTCCCATCTCCTAGATGACAGTTCCAATTTTTTTTTTCTTACCCCTGAATGTATCTGTAAGTGTCCCCAGGACAAATGCCATGCTGCCCACTGTAATTTATAAGCATTTTTCCTTTCTAATGAATCTATCTTTAGAGTTTAATGTGAGAGTCAAATCTCAACTTTGTGGGATCATTAAAACTCACAGCACATTTAGAGTAGACAGGTGCTAAATCCTGTCTTCTGGCCACATTCCACTTTCAGTAATGACAGCTGGCTCCTGAAAATCCCTTTTGTAACACGGAAATGAGACTTGCCCTGTTTAATAGCTGAGATGTTGATTGGCCAAGGAAGCTGCCTCACATGAACACGGTGTTTAGTAGAAGCCAGCTCTCAGGAAACAGATTCTGTAGTATAGACTCCCTGCTTCTCAGTCTCAGAACAAAACAGAGGAAGCCAGGGAACCTCCAAAACACTCTTCATATTCCATGGATTTCTGCTGCCGTGACAATCACCTTTCCTAAGTCTCTCCAAACATAAAAGAAGGATTGTCAAAATACAACTAACTTTTCAGAATTATTTTTATTAACCTTGAAAGTGGAAATGGCTTAGATTTCCCAAGATTGAAACAGAAATAGCCTGTGGAAAAAAAACAGATGTGGTACATCCTTACTGCTCAGCAATAAAAAGAAACAAATGGATACATGCAACAATCTGGATGAATTTCCGGAGCATTATACTAAGTGAAAAAAAGCTAATCTCAAACAGTTACATATTGTATGACTCCATTTATGCAAAGTAATTGAAATGACAAAATTATAGAGATTGAGAACAGATGAAGTGGTTGCCAATGGTTGAAGAGAGGGTTGCGGGTGTGGGGGGATGGGTATAGCAGTAACAGAACAGCAGGAGGGATTTTTGTGGTGATAAAACTAGTCTGTATTTTGATGGTATCAATGTCAATATCCTGGTTGTGACATTGTGCTATAGGTAAAGCACAATATCCTGGAAGAAACTGGGTAAGGGACACAAAGAATCTGTGTATTATTTCTTACCACTGCATATGCATATACAACAATCTGAAAATAAAAATTTAATTTAAGTAGAATCATCGGATTGGGACTGACAATATCAGGCTCTAGCTCAGGGTTTGCCAATAATAAGTATGAGCCAAGTTAGTCAACTTCTTGTATCCTCGGTTTCATCTTCTGTAAAATCGGGTTGGAAAAGATCATCTCGAAGGTCCCTATGAGTTCAGGTGGTTCAGGGCAGGATGGCAGAATAGGTAAGTGCTGTGCTTACCACCTTCCACAACCATATTAAAAATTAAAACTAAACTATAGAACAATCAACCTCAAGAGTCATCTGAAGACTAGCTGAACAGAACTCCTATAACTAAGGATATCAAGAAGAAGCCATGTTGAGACTGGTAGGAAGAGAAGAGATGCAAAGTGAGCAAACCCTGCACCAATGGGTAGTGGATTAGCATTGGGAGAAATATCTTAGCTGCAGAGATTGTGCTCTGAGGAGTAAGGAATCTAAGCCTCGCATTGGGCTCCCCAACACAGGAGTCCAGTGCTAAGAAGAGGAGTCCCCACAACATCTGGCTATGAAAATCAGCACAGATTTCACCCATCTGGGTGAGATGGAAGGCTTCTGGAAACACAGACATCCTCTTAAAGGGCCCACACACAGATGCATTTACTTGCAGGCACTCATCCTGAGCTCCAGCAGCGGGGTAGCAACTCGAGAAATGCCTGAGACATACAGGAAAAGACTGAGTTGTGTGGCTTCAAGGTGAGGGCTAGAGAAACAGCCTCCATTATCTCTGTGGAGCCCTACAGGTGGGCACCATCTTTCCTGTGTTGAGCCCTCCCCCACACAGTCAAACTTGAAACTCCATTGGCCTGGTGAATTCCACTAGCTCCACCCTGGTGATCCCTAGAAGCCCACCCAACCCAACCCACACAGCAACACCAAATGCACTATTGGTAACAGGGAAACCAGCCCACCCTCTGTGCACACCAGATGCTCTTTCAGCAGCTCAGCCTCACAGGCAGCTGGCAGGTGGTAACAGGCCCTGGAGTGCCCTGGGCCTTTTGATAAACTGTTCCAGGCCCAATACTGGTGGCAGCCAGCCTCAGTTTGTAGCATGGTCACCCCTACGCAAATCCAGGTCCAGCACAGGCTGCAACCAACCATGGATAGATATGTAGCTCCTACCACGTAGCCCTAGGCCAATAACAGGCAGCAGTTGAATATGGCCTGCATGGGAGCTCCTCCCAAGAGGTCTCAGAAACAACACACCAGGAGGCCAGCTTCAGACCACAATAGAGTACCACATAATTATCCACATAAGTGGCACACCCAAAGGGTGGTCTCAACAGGCACAGGAGTCTGCAGGGGTGAATCCCCATTTGAGGGATCAGTCCTCATACAGCAGCTCATATGCTATGGGCATGGCCAATATTTAGAGCCAGTCGGCATGAAATTGAATCCCAGCCACTGCGGTGTCAAAAGCATTCAAGGCTCACTATAAGAGGGGGTACACACAACCCACACAAGGCACACTCCTGGAGCACACAGTGCAGGTGATCAGAGAGACTGCGCTACTGGGCCACATAGGACATCTACTACATAAGCCTACCTGGAAAAGACTGAGAGGCATAGGAAATCTACCTAATATACAGAAACACACACAGAGAAGCAGCCAAACTGAGGAAACAAAGGAACATGTCACAAATAAAATACTAAGAGAAAATCCCAGAAAAAGAATTAAATTAAATGGAGGCAAGTAACCTACTAGAGAAAGAGTTTAAAACACTGGTTATAAGGATGGCCAAGAAACTTAGTGATAACTTCAAAGAAAAGATTGTAAGCATAAAAAAATAAAATAAAAATCATTTAAAAACAGTCACAAGTAAATAATACAATATCTGAAATGAAGAATGTGTTTGAAAGGATCAAAGCAGATTAGATGAAGCAGAGGATTGAATCACCAATTTGGAAGCTAAAGTAGCAGAAAACACCCAATCAGAACAACAACCAAAAAAGTAGAATTAAAAAAAGATAGTTTAAGGGACATCTAGGACAACATTAAACATAACAAAAGGAGAAGAGAAGAAGCAAGAGATCAAGAAGTTATTTGACAAAATAATGACTAAAAACTTCTCTAACCTAGTGAAGGAAATACAAATACAAGTCCAGAAAGTGCAGAGAGTATCAAACAAGATGAACCCACACATGTCCACACCAAGACACATCATAATTAACCCATTCCCCCCGCCAAAAAAAAAAAAAAGTTCAGCTTGCTACCACATTCATTTAATTTTACATAAGCACTCTCTTTGAGGCTAAAGCAAATCTCATTGATTTTCAATGTGAAAATAAAATATAAAAACTGTTCTTGGAATAATTTTTAAATAGAACTTCTCTCTAACCCTAATGTAACAGAAATGTATATGATAATCAGGATTTAATAATATTTTTTGTGTGGTGAATTTCAAAGCATGAAATTTGGGAGATAAGGTTAGAGCTGTAATCTGCAGTTTATCTCAGGGTAAATGCTGTAGCCACAGGTGCTGCCAGTGAGTATTTTTGGGGTAAATGGAAAATAAGTTAAAATGTCACAGGATATAGACAGACAATTCTAAAAGCAGCAACAGCAAAACAACTAGTTACCTTCAAGGGAGCTCTCCTAAGACTGTCATCTGATTTTTCAACAGAAACCTTACAGGCCAGAAGAGATTGACACAAATTATTCAAAGTAATGAAAATCAAGAAACTACAACTAAGACTACTCTACCCAACAAGGCTATAATTTAAAATGGAAGAAGAGACAAAGAGCTTCCCAGACAAGAAAAAGCTAAATGAATTCATTACCACCAAGCCAGTATTACAAGAAATGTTAAAGGGACTTCTTTAAGAAGAAGAAGCAGGAGAAATAAATAAATAGTAAAATGACAATAATGTACCCATCAATAATCACCTTAAATGTAAATGGATTAAACATTCCAATCAAAAGATAGGGTAGCTGACTAGATAAGAAAACAAGACCTATACATAACGTTGTCTATAGGAAACCCATTTCAGATCAAAAGACATACATACACCTGTAGTAAAGGGATGGAAAAAAATATTTCATCCAAGTGGAAATCAAAAAAGAAACACCTTGGGTAGCAATACTTATGTCAGACAAAGTATACTTTAAAACAAAGACTTGGGAAATCTGGGACGGCTCAGCGGGTTAAGCGCTCACTTTGAAGCCCCAGGGACCGAGGATCGAATCCCGGCCCTGGCCCATGCTGACCCACATGCTGAACTGAGGTGTGCCCCCAGTTCAGTTCTTGCTGGTGCAGCCCCATGCCCACCTGTGGAGTGAAACATATGGAAAACTAATGTCGACTATGGAGACTGCTCTGGGCCCTCCCCCTTCTCTCTGTTTCTCTCTCTGTCAAAAAAATAATAAATAATAAAAATAGTAATTAAAAATATTTAAAAGGGGAAGCCAGGATGGCTCAGTGGGTTAAGCGCTCACTTTGCAGCCCCAGGGACCAAGGATCGAATCCCAGCCCTGGCCCGTGCGAACCCATGTGCTGAACTGGGGAGTTCCCCCAGTTCAGTTCTCTCTCTGCCCCTGTCTCTCTCTCTCTCTCTCTCTGTCAAAAACAATTTATATATATATATATATATATATATATATATATATATATATATATATATATATATATTTAAAATTTTTTTTAAAAGGACTATAGGGAAGCTGGGATGATACAGTGGGTTAAGCGGTTAAGCACCCACTTTGCAGTCCTGGGGACCGAGGATCCTATCTTGGCCCCAGCTCATGTGGACCCATATACTAAACTGAGATATAGCCCCAGTTTGGTTCTCACTGGGGCGAGCTTCCCATGTGGGAGGTCCCCAGTTTGGTTCTCACGCCCCCCTCTTGGTAAGACCCCCAGCTCAATGGGGCATGCCTCTCATGCGAGAGGCCCCTGGCCCAGTTCTCGCCCTACACAGCCCCCGCCCACCTGTGTGGAACGAAACCATGTCAAAACTGATGACGTACAACTATGGAGACTGCTCTGGGCCCTCCTTCTTCTCTCTGTCTCTGCCTTTCTCAGTCTCTGTCAAAAACAAATCTTGGGGAAGCAGGGATGGCTCAGTGGGTTAAGTGCTCACTTTGCAGCACCGGGGACCCAGGATTGAATCCCAGCCCTGGTCCATGTGGACCCATGTGCTAAACTGGGGAGTTTCCCCAGTTCAGTTCTCTCTCTCTCTCTCTGTCAAAAACAATAAAATAAAAAATAAATAAACAAATAAATAAATAAACAAACAAACAAATCTTTAAAAAACATTAAAAAATAAAACAAAGACTATAATAAGAGACAAAGAATGACATTACATAATGATAAAGGGTTCAATGCTACAAGAGGATATAACCCTAGTAAACATCTATGCACCCAACATAGGACACCTAAATAAAAAAAGCAAATATTGACTGAAATAAAAGAAAAATGAGAGGTAACTTGGTCATAGTAGGGGGCTTTAACCAGATGGACAACAATACAGTCATAGTAGGGGACTTTAACACCCCATTGACACCACCAGACAGATCCTCCAGAGAGACAATTAACAAGGAAACAGCAGACTTAAATGACACATTAGACCAGACAAATTTAATTGATAAATTTAGAGCAGGTATTTCCAACCTGTGGCCCAGTATGGCTTTGAATGCTTAGAACATTACAAAAATTTTTTTATGTGACTTTTTTTTTTTTAAGCTCATCAGCTATCATTAGTGTTTGTGTATTTTTTTTCTTATCTATTTATTTTTTTAGTTTATTTATTTTTTTTATATTTGATGCCCCCTCCCCATGATCCCCCAGCCCTCCCCCCTACCTCCCCACCTCCACCCCAGGCAATCACCAAACCACTGACTGTGTCCATGAGTTTTTGTTTCTTTGTTACTTTCAGTTTTATATTCCACCTATGAGTGAGGCCATACATTTCTTTTCTTCTTTCAGTCTGACTTATTTCACTTAATAATATGTTTTCAAGGTTTGTCCATTTTGTCACAAATTGCTGTATTTCATCTTATCTTATTGCTAAGTACTATTGCATTGTATAAATGTACCACAACTTCTTTATCCAGTCATCTATCGAAGGACACTTTGGCTGTTTCCATAACTTGGCCCCTGTAAACAGTGCTGCGATGAACACTGGAGTACATGTATCTTCATGAATTAAGGATTTTAGCTTTTTTCGGAAGATACCCAGAAGGGTTGCTGGGTCATATGGAAGTTCCATTCCTAGTTTTTTGAGGAATCTCCACATTGCCTTCCATAGTGGTTGTACCAATTTACATTCCCACCAGCAGTGTATGAGGGTTCCTTTTTGTCCACAGCCTCTCCAGCACTTGTTATTCCTTGTAATGTTGATTATAGCCATTCTAACAGGTGTGAAGTGGTATCTCATTGTGGTTTTAATTTGCATTTCCCTAATTGATAGTGATGTGGAGCATTTTTTCATGTATCTGTTGGTTGTTCATATGTTTTCAGGGGAGAAGTGTCTGTTTAGGTCTTCTACCCATTTTTTTAATTGGATCATTTGTTTTTTATTGTTGAGTTGTATGAGTTCTTTATATATATTTTAGATATTAGCCCCTTATCAGAGGCATTGTTTGCAAATATTTTTTCCCATTCGGTTGGTTTCCTTTTTACTTTGTTGATGGTTTCCTTTGCTGTGTAGAAGCTTTTTAGTTTGATAGAGTCCCATTCATTTATTTTTGCTTTTACGTCTCTTGCCTTTGGGGTCAAGTTCATAAATTGGTCTCTGAACCCAAGGTCTATAAAGTTAGTACCAATGCTTTCTTCTATGAACTTAATCGTTTCGGGTCTTATGTGGAGGTCTTTAATCTGCTTTGAGTTAATTTTGCTATATTGTGACAGTTCACAGTCCAGATTCATTCTTTTGCATGTGGTTCTCCAATTATTCCAGCACCATTTACTGAAGAGGCTTTCTTTTCTTTATTGCACATTTTTTTGCTCCTTTGTCAAAAAATTATCTGTCCATATGTTTCTGGGTTAATTTCTGGGTTTTTTATTCTGTTCCATTGGTCTGTATGTCTATTTTTCTGCCAGTACCAAGCTGTTTTGATTATTGACACTTTATAGTATAGATTGAAGTCTGGGAGCATAAGGCCTCCACCCTTATTCTTTTCTCGGAGGATTGCTTTGGTGATTTGGGTTCTTTGTGGTTCCATATAAATCTGATAATAATTTTAGCTATTTCTTGAAAGAATGTCCATGGGACTTTTATTAGAATTGCATTAAATCTGTATATTGCTTTGGGTAATATGGCCATTTTAATTATGTTGATTCTTTCAATCCATGAACACGGAATATCTCTCCATTTCTTTGTATCTTCTTTAGTTTCTTTCACTAGTGACTTATAGTTTTCTGTGTATAAGTCTGTCACATTCTTTGTTAAGTTTATTCCTAAGTATTCTATTATTTTTGTTTTGATCCCAAATAGTATCGTTTTTCTCATTTCTTTTTTTGAAGTTTTGTTGTTTGCATATAAAAATGCTGTAGATTTTAGTATTTTGATTTTGTATCCTACAACTTTACTATATTTATTTATTATTTGTAATAGTTTTCTGATGGAGTCATGTTAGTGTATTTTATGTGTGGCCCAAGACTATTCTTCCAGTGTGGCCCAGAGGAGCCAAAATGTTGGATGCCATTGATTTAGAGAATTTTACCCCAAAGCAGTGGAATATACATACTTTTCAAATGTGCGTGTAACATTTTTCAAGATAGACCACATGTTAGGTCACAAAAACTGAAAAACACACCCGTACATATTGCTAAAATAACATGCTACTAAACAATGAATGGGTAAACAATGAGATCAAGGGAGAAAGCAAAGGATGCCTTGAGAAAAATGAAAATAAAAACACAATGACCCAAAATCTATAGCACACAATAAAAGCAGTGCTAATCAAGAATTTTATAACTATAAAGATTTGCCTCAAGAAACAAGAAAAATCTCAAATAAACAGTCTAACTTTACACTGAAAGGAACTAGAAAAGGAACAGCAAACAAAGTCCAAAGTGTGTAGAAGGAACAAAATAATAAAGTTCAGAGTGGAAATGAATGAAATAAAGTCTAAAATAACAAAGCAAAAACTCAACAAAACCAAGAGTTGGCTCTTTGAAAAGATAAACAAAATTCATAAACTTTAACCAGACTCATCAAGCAAAAAAAAAAAAAAAAAAAAAAAAAAAAAAAAAAAAAAAAAAAAAAAAAAAAAAAAAAAAAAAAAAAAAAAAAAAAAAAAAAAAAAAAAAAAAAAAAAAAAAAAAAAAAAAAAAAAAAAAAAAAAAAAGGAAGACACAAATAAATAAAATTAGAAATAAAAGAATAATGTCAATAGATGCCACAGAGATACAAAAAAAAAACTATAAGAAAACTCTATGAGCAATTATATGCCCCAAAATTAAACAATCTGGAGAAATTCCTAGAAGAATACAATCTTCCAAGACTGAATCAAAAGAAAACAGAAAATCTGAACTAACTGATTACTACTAACAAAATCAAATCAGTAATTTAAAAACAAGAATAAAAAAAAAAAATCTCCCAATAAACAAAATCCTGGACTGAATAGCTTCACGGGTGAATTTTACTACATATTCACAGAAGAATTAACACCTATCTTTCTCAAACTATTCCAAAAAATTAAAGAGAAGGTAAAGCTTCCAAGCTCATTCTATGTTGCCACCATTATCCTGATTCCAAAACTATACAAATAGCCATGACAATCTTGGGAAAGAAGAACAAAGTTGGAGGCATCACAATACATGATATCAAACTATAGTAATCAAAACAGCATGGTACTGGCATATAAAGGGATATGTAGGTCAAAAAGAGGCACAGAAAAGAATAGAGAGCCCAGAAATAAACCTATGCTTATATTATCATTTATGACAAAGGAGGCAAAAATATGTAATAGGGTAAAAACAGTCTAATTCAATAAACGGTGCTATGAAAATTGGACAGATACATGCAAAAAAAAAAAAAATACTGGACCAACTTCTTACTTATTTAAATTCAAAATGGACCACCTATTTACTTAAACTTAAAATGGATTAAACACTTAAATGTAAGACCCAAAACAATAAAACTTCTAGAAGAACACAAAGGCAGTAAACTCTCTGACATTGCTATTAGTAAAAAAAATTTCTGATCTACCTCCTCAGGCAAAAGAAATGTCGAAAGAAAGTAAGAAAAGGAAGGAAGGAAGGAAGGAAGGAAGGAAGGAAGGAAGGAAGGAAGGAAGGAAGGAAGGAAGGGAGGCAGGGAGGGAGGG